>NXFV01000321.1:0-119344 GCA_002803225.1 Gamarada debralockiae | reverse complement strand
AAAAAAAAAAAAAAAAAAAAAAAAAAAAAAAAAAAAAAAAAAAAAAAAGGGAGATATATTTTGCTCCAAACACCATCCCATGAATTAGTTAGATATCCTTCGTCTCATAAATGTATACATACAAGGTCGATCCTCTCTTCTTTCCCGCCAATTTTTGCGCAACATGATGACTATCACTCTCGTTCTTCCGTTTCCGGACTAACAGAACTATCTATCCACCGAAAACGTGGCTCAGCCACCGTCGTCGTAGGACTCCACATCTCAGCCGGTGAGCTCTGCGATCCATATGCATTCGTATTCCCATCATGCGACTCGACTGGATCATTCGCAACTTCTAACTCTCCAGGTGTACTTTGATCATGTAACTCTGCTCCCTTGGGCGGTACATCTGGTTTGTTCTCTTTCGGCCATTCTCCTTCACTGTTCCTATCATTGCTGGTTTGCTCTCTGTCCCATATTCAGGTGGTGGTTCTGGGACGGAATTCTTGCGGTGCCGGTGGTAGAGGTAGAATATTGCGGCTAGGATGATGTGCTGTACCAGCAATAGACCCGATTGATGCTCCGACTTTGACGCCTGTTGAGGTTCTGCCGCCGCTAGAAGTGGAGGTTGAGAGGGCGTTTTGGCGGAAGGCGGAGAATGTTTGCGGAATGGATGGATTAGAGGCGAAACCCCATTCCTTCTTCGCATTTGTCGCCCTGTTTGAAGAGGAACCCTGCATTTTGAGGTTAACTTTTTGATCTGAAAGAGTCGATGTGGCTTTTGTAAGGACAATGGCTTACATTCTGAGCCGGAGGTTGTTACATCGATGGTATTCTGAGGTGCTGGCGAGACTTCATTGTCAACATTGGGCATGTAACCAGAATCGAAGCCGTTTGCTAGTTTTACTCAAGGCGTGTCGAACGTTGACTGTGTTACTGAGTGGTTGCCAGATTCAAAGAGGAATAAAATTATGTCTCCCACACTCGCATTCATAGAACTTGGAGTGAAGTCTGAATCTGTATCCGCCATGACCTAATCATTGTGAGCCAGGCTTTCAAATATAATCCGTTTTTGCTTACTGTATGAGTGGCCGCAGCAGCCGAGCTAGAAGACGCGGTACAAGAAGCACTTGATGTGATCTGAGTACGTGAGCAACTCCAAATGCATAACCGTCAAATAGATATGCATAAGCCTGAGCATCTGTGGCTGTGGCTGAGAATGTAGTCGTGGCAGTAACTCAAGAAGATCCATACAGTATCACTACAACAGGCGTAACCTCGTAAGTGGAAGTATAACATGTTCCTCCAAACGCTGGTCGATCAGAAAATATTGTCGACGTTGGTTCAGCAAATGAATATCCACTGCACTGCATCAGCCTTCAGTCTTGTTGAAAGAACTCAGTGAAACGAACCTCGGGCAACAGGCTATGTAATTCAATGTATAGGGACCAACAGCGGAGTAAGCATCCTGAAGATGAGCGGATTGAAAGCAGGCTAGGTAACAAATGCAACAGAGAGTAGCCAACTTGACGCGAATTGACTTGGATAACAATCTGTAAGTTCTGTCCCAGAAACAGGCACCGGCATGTTCATCCAAACTTCATATTCCCGGTTTGCCAGCATGGTCAGGTGGTTCTGGGTATATGTCGTCGCCGAGGGCGTAAAGGTCGTCGTCAGTGAAGGTGTGACCATTGCGAGACTAGTCCCGCTCCTTGCAGCGATGGTGGCCGATGAGGATAAACTGCCGGTGAGCGACGACATTGTTGGTGAGCTGCCTCTACGGATGACAGTGAAGATCAGATTCACATAGCACAGCCCGAGCCCGGAGGGAACGGAATACTCTGTATAAGTAGTGGGTTGAATCTCAAACGCCTTCAATGTAATCTTATGTGATCTCGTTCCCGGCCAAACTGAACTCACTCGTTACAATCACCATGTTCGCTACTGACCCTCCCTTTCGAAGTCACGTCTGCACCATTTATACTGAGATTCTCCTTCTTATCAAAGGCCTCTTTATTATTCTTGAGGGCCGGTACTTGTCGCTCCTTAGCCCAACCCTCTACCATCTCCCTTTGAAGGCCGCTTCCATTATCCGTCCCTGATTTTGCGTTAAGTATCGAAGTCGTGCTATAGACACACCTGTCAACTCTGTAGCCCTAGCTGGCATTATTATAAAAAGACAAAGGTATACAAATTGTGGATCTGTTCCAGAGATATACATATTGGGAGCTTGTTCAAAAATTGGAAGGCAAATGGTTAGTGGCGTCGTTTATATGTAATATCCCCCTATTATCTTCTCAGTTGATCCAGGAATGCCTAACTGTAGCTAATTAGGAGGAATGACCTGACTCCAGGTTCAAACTAATGTACTAGTCTTTAGCTTATTCTTTAATCACTCCAAAAGCAAAGACAGTAAGAATTTAGGTCTGTACAGGGAAAATCTTCTTTCAGAAACCTCACACGATAGTGAAAGCAACTAGCGCAACGGTGTGGTATTTAAAGCTCGTCCGTGCGCGGCTCAGTAACCTCATTCGTATCTGGCATAGTGACCTCGTCCTTCTCCGCGCTCTTAACCTTGTCCCAGAAGACCTCGCCGTTCTTCGAGTCGTGAGCGAACAGATGATCAATGACCATCTTCTTTGGCGTCTCACCCATCCACTGGAACAACGAGAAGTCTCTGAACTCATCAGCACGGAAGACCTCGAGCATTTCGATCGGCTCGTCGCCTATGTTCTCTACAAAGTGGCCCATGTTCCTGGGTACGATACCCACATCACCAGGCACATAGTCGAATGTCCGGGCAGTACCTTCCGAGGCGAAGATGGTGACACGAGCGCGACCCTTGATGAAAAACGACCATTCGTCAGCGTTGGGGTGCCAATGCATTTCCCGGATCGCACCTGGCTCGATGACAACGTGAGCGGCGGCCACAGTCTTCGAGATAGGGAAGTTTTTGGAGTCTGTGATGCGAACTTCTCCTCCGCTTGTCTTCTTGGGTTTTTGGTCCAACATTCTGTGTGTGAATTTGTGATTCGATTTCTTTACTCCCCTGCCGCTTGGCTTCTCCTCGTCGATGGAGCCCGGCTGCGAGCCTTGAAAGATGTACTTCTCTCCGTCTGGAATATGCGCAAAGATTTCTGGTGCCAAGTTGAAGTTCTTGGAGATGACAGACTTTGGCGTATGTGCTATCACTGTTTAGCCATGAAGGCGGAAAATGAATGGGGAGAGAAGTACCTAGCCAGTCAGTTAAGATGAATGTTGATTCCTCCGAGAAGTTGCCGTCGTCAAAGATCAGAAGGAACTCGGTGCCATTGGTACTGAGACCCTGAAGCGAGTGAGGCACGCCGCTTGGAAAGTACCAAAGATCACCTTTCTTCAGGTCATCGATGAAGTTACCGCCCTCGTAGTCGATCGCCGTAACACGGACTTCTCCATCGAGGACGTAAGCCCACTCGGCCTCCTTATGCCAGTGTAGTTCACGGATGACACCCTCATCGAGACGCATATTCACGCTGGCAAGCTCGACGCTAGAGCCCAGCTCTCGAACAGTAGTTTGTCGCGTCCATCCACCTTCCTACGCAATGTGAGCCCACGTGTGGGGCTTGAGAACGGCGCTTTAGAACAGAACGAGGCCTCACCTCAATACGAATATGAGAGTCCGCGAAGCTCCAGCGCATATTCTTCATGTTGCCATGATCTGTACTCGGTGGCCGCACGAGATCTGGGCTCTGTCGCGAACGCTCCAAGTTCCATGGGCCTAAGACTGACGCGCCCAATCCATTTCGCCACGGCAGTGGATCCAACTTGCCGCCCACAGCATCGACGGCCTTGTCAAGAGGGTCATTGTTGCCTGGAGTGTAGGGCGGCGCTATTTTCGTCTTTCGGTACGCTGCAGGTAGCTGAAGGCCATCGAGCAGGCGTTGACGAGGACTGTCCTGGACGGGGATGGCGAGGCCCAGCTCGCTCAAGGCGACGGCGAGAAGCAGTAACGAGCTCCGGAGCTGCATTATGTCAATTGGAGCGGGCAGCGGTGGCCTGTTTCTGTTGTTTTCAAAATGTGCAAAGACTACGAGGAAGTGAGTCTCGAACTTTGGGCAACAGTAAAAAGCGACAAATTGCGACCATTATATTCGAGCTCAGCGCTTGCTTAGATGGTAATGATATCACTACACGCCGTGCCCCCAGCTGAGCTTTACTGTGTAGAGTTTTTTTGTTTGCGATTACGCAGCCTTCCTGCTCGTTCCTATCGAGCTATCGCCGGTAGCCGAATGACGGCCGAACGTTCTCCGACAACCCGGCGATCAAGGGGGATTGCATAATCTCGGTTGAGTTTTCTCGAGATCTTTTTGTGAGATGGAAAGATATGATGCGCGCTTCCACGCTCGGCCCCTTCGGTCTACAGAGCCTGCACATCGACCTACCCTGCCCTGAGCTATCTTCTCCTATGTCTAATCTAGGATGACACGAAGGGGTAATGTGTAAGTTGTTTCGTTCTTTCTTTTTTTTTTTTTTTTTTGGGCTGCGTCACCTGCGTGTATAAATATCTACCGAGCTTGTACCCTCCACAAAAGGTTGCTTAAGTCGACTCATCATGGCAACATCACACGGATATGGCGGCTCGAGCAACTCGACGACTGGCAACAGGACTGGCGTTCAGGGATCTACCGATGAGGAGCAACCGCTGCTCGGGCAGCCACTGCCAAAGTCTGGCTGGCGCAAGAAGATGATGGTCAGTGTCCATCGTGATTGGGCCGATGTAGTTCTTCTTCTGTGCTATACTATCACTGGCCTCCTCGATAGCGCTTCTATAACCACTTGGGGTTCTTTCGTTTCTATGCAGACGGGTTCGTTTAAGCCATATTATCATATGTGACAGCCTAGATTAATAGAGACCTGCCTAGGAAATACCGTCTACATTGGACTCGGCTTGGCTGCACCATATGAGTCGAAGCGCTGGATCAAATCGGGTGTCTCTCTCATCTCATTCTGCATCGGATCGTTCTGCTTCAGCCGCTTTCACTGGTGGTTCACGCCCAGCCGGCGTTGGGTGCTTTGCGTGTCGTTCCTGACGCAGATGTGCTTGATCATCGCAGCCGCAGCAATCCTCACCTGGGGACCAAAATCAGCAAACGAGAGAGAAGACATTACCTGGAACGTTCTTGTACCCATTGCGTTAGTCGCCTTCCAGAGCTGTGGCCAGGCTGTGACAAGCAGAGCGCTCAAATACAACGCCCTCACCAGCGTTGTGTTGACGAGCATCTACTGTGATCTGTTCTCCGATACCGAGCTGTTTGCTGTGCACAATGCCAAGAGAAATCGCAGACTTGGTGCACCGGTCTTGCTTCTGTTTGGGGCTATTATGGGTGGCTTATTAGCCCATAGTCCGATCGGTACCGCCGGTATTTTATGGATCGCGGCTGGGCTGAAGTTGTTTATGGTGTTTTCTTGGTTCTTCTGGCGAGCTGCCGAAGACTAATAGCAACATGGGTGGATTCAACGCTGTTGTGGTAGGGGATGTATATATTTGGAATGCAACATGTGGTTGGATCTGTCAGTAGTGGCACCGTGGCGTACGTACACGAAAGTGAGCATGATTCGAATGCTGTACGTAGGTAATCAATGCGAGATATCGCACTGGGCTCGCACTTCTTTCGCTCTATCCCTCCCAGACCCCAGACTCCGTTGGCGAGAATCCGACCGTATAAAAGTTTTGATGTTCTTACCCTTGTATATATTTTAAACCCTTTAACACTTTTACTAGCAGACAGAATTTAATATATATATATAGCCGAATAGTGTAAGAATAATCAATCAATCAATCAATATATATATATATATATATATATATTTAAAAAAAAAATTAAAAAAAAACCTTTACTATATTATATTCTAAATTTTAGGCTTATAGCTCTAGTATTACTAAAGTTAAGAATTGATCCTAAATCTAGCCTATAGTCCTTTAACTTTACTTCGGTTTAACTATATATAACTTTTTATCTACTAAAGCAATGTTTGTATAAAGGATATGTTAGCTTGTGCTTTATTATAATGTCAAATGTTAGGCCTACAGCTTTAATATTACAAAAGTTAAGAGTTGATCCCAAATCAAGACTTGTTAGGCCAATTTTACACTAAAATTTGGCAAAGGGTTTTGTAGTGCCGTCCTGCTTGTGAGGAATCCGACTGGAGGCGCTGTGAAACGAAAGGTCCAGGACCTATTCTAACGAAGAATTGCAGATCGGTCCTGATCACGCGGCATTAACTCATCCGGCATTGCCTCGATTTATGGCAAACATGCCTTCAGGGAATGGAGTCACCATATTGCAATTGTCGGATTCGTCACGGTGGTTGGCTTACAACCTCACACGGATGTCCCTTTCTCATTGCACCTCCGTTTGGACCATTCAAGCCTAGGAAAACATTGCAAAACGAAGTGAACCACCGAGATTATTTCGTTACTTTGAATAAGACAGCCTTAAAGCATTCAATAATAGATCAAGAAGGTTTATCCAATACCTCAAAATGTTCCGGACACAATAAATACGTTTGAAATGGACTCCTGGCACCAAACAAACTCAGGGTATCAGCCAGAGGAAGAGGTTAGAGTGCTCCTTTGAGAAGCATTATACAGTGGATTCATAGTTACAGGGACGAGTCCATTTTCCTATGTCAAACTATGAGAATAGTACTGGCCCGCGCATTAAAATAAATCAATTCTCTGTCTTGCCTCTAATCGAGACTTGACAACTAACACAACATGTTACTCGCTTCTCTTGCAGCCTATTCATTGAGAAAGAGCTCCAGAAACTGAAGCGTAGCAAAGTATTTGTCTGTCAGATAAGATCAAATCCTCGGAATCAGCCGGACAGCAATGAGAGACCACATTCCACAATCCACCACATCATAGCCCTCGTATATTTCCGGGAAAGTACGATCAAAACGGCTATTGCTGATTGTACGCGTGATGGATTCGGGGCTAGCACACGAACAATGACGCACGCAAAAATTTATCCCTCCTTTCGATGACATTCAGTTGAGCGAATTAATACGGGCTGACAGGGCAGTTTTTTCGGAGCGGCAACCGAGCGCCACCGAAAAGATTGACGAATAATGACGAAGCAGAGGGAAAGGAAAGACTTGACTCGAAATTGAATACCACAGAAGTAGGCGCGAGTGTTAGTAAGATTCGCACCTGGTGCAAATGAATCCTGATCCTCAAGACAAGCTCTGTCATGGTGCCGACGGCTGGTGACTAGCGACTCGTCATCTTCCACGGCATCCTGGAACGCGTGAGATCTGCGGAGAGACACCGAAACACCCGAATGCGTACGACTTGGTTTCCATGCTTGACATGCCGCTCAGAGCTCTGCAGAAGTCTCCACTGAGAACATTTAAGAGCTCATCAGTCACCCGCTTATGTATTCTTCTGTTGCCTGGTCTTTGATATGTTGACTCGGCTCTTCATCCCCTTTCATTCGCTCGTTCATATTGTCTCTCTTTCACTTTTTCCTACCCTCGCGAAGTCCCCCATCATGGAGAAGCAACGCTTTCATCTTCATCAAGGGGCCGTAGATAGCCATGATCTTAGTGATATCTCTTTGCACAAAGTAAGTGTCTGATCTTGCCTGGTCAAGTTCAATCACGTCTATACCGGTTCTCATCCTTGTTCAATCACCACTTATTGTTATCTCCTATGACACTGATTGAGATATCCCCCTTATAGCAATATCATGGGAATGATGCAAAACACGATCAGAGAGGTTCTACACTGTCTCTACTTCATCCGAACCAGTCAAACTTTTCCAATGAATCTTTCCATACGAGTCCTACAAAAGTTTATCATCCCCTGGAGGAATCGAGTTCGGGCTATTGCTTGAACGAAATTCGTGATTCTCCCATGTCGGAGGCTGTGTCTTACCACGACTCCTCTCGGAGCCCGCCCTCGATGTACTTAGCATCTCCTATTGATCAACTGGCCATCCCACACAAAGTTGATGATGGCATACTTTCGTCCAAAGACGATACCTTCGATACCGAACCATGGCGGCGGAGTCAAGTTTTCAGTCCAGGTGATTTACATCGACATGGAACTAGAAAGATTAAGCTGGTTAAGGGATCTATTCTCAGCGCCGACTACCCTGTTCCCAGTGCTATTAAAAACGCAATTCAGCCAGAATATCGAGACTTGGAGGATGGAATTTCGGAGGAATTCACAAATCTGAGATGTACGTCATATCTAGTAGATATCAAACCAGAATGAGATTGTCTTGAAAGGAAGACTGACTTACTCTAGATACTGCTGCCACCTGCGATCCTGATGAATTCACCCTACGCAACGGCTACAATCTCCGTCCTGCGATGTATAATCGTCATACTGAGCTCCTCATTGCTATCACTTACTATAATGAGGATAAAGTGCTTACTGCGAGAACACTACATGGAGTTATGCAGAACATTAAAGATATTGTCAGTTTGGAGAAGTCTGAATTTTGGAATAAGGGAGGACCTGCTTGGCAGAAGATTGTGGTCTGTCTTGTCTTTGATGGCATTGATCCCTGTGATAAGAATACTCTTGATGTTCTGGCGACAATAGGAGTTTATCAAGAAGGGATAATGAAAAAAGATGTCGATGGTAGAGAGACGATTGCTCATATCGTATGTCCCTCTTTGCCCCTCCCATTCTCTGACCCCCGATTATTGACCCTGGGTAGTTCGAGTACACGACGCAGCTTTCAGTCACACCGAACCAACGGTTGGTGCGTCCTTCACCTGACGGTCCTAAAGCTTTCCCACCTGTTCAAATGATCTTCTGTCTCAAGCAAAGGAACAGTAAGAAAATCAACTCCCACAGGTGGCTCTTTAATGCTTTTAGTCGGATTCTAAATCCTGAGATCTGCATCTTGCTTGATGCCGGCACTAGACCTGGACGAAAGTCTCTGTTAGCCTTATGGGAGGCCTTTTACAATGACAAAGATCTGGGCGGCGCGTGTGGTGAGATCCACGCTATGTTGGGTAAAAGGTGGGAGAAACTGCTGAATCCATTGGTGGCTGCCCAGAACTTTGAGTATAAAATTTCTAATATTCTGGATAAACCACTGGAAAGCTCATTCGGCTATGTCAGTGTGCTACCTGGAGCATTCTCAGCTTACCGCTATCGTGCAATTATGGGTCGACCTTTGGAGCAGTATTTTCACGGAGATCATACCCTCTCAAAGAAGCTTGGGAAGAAAGGTATTGAGGGGATGAATATCTTTAAAAAGAATATGTTCTTAGCTGAGGATCGGATTCTTTGCTTTGAGCTCGTGGCCAAAGCAGGATTCAAATGGCATCTAACATATGTTAAGGCCGCAAAGGCTGAGACAGACGTCCCTGAAAGAGCACCCGAATTCATTAGTCAGCGACGGCGTTGGCTTAATGGCTCCTTCGCTGCGGGTCTTTACTCTATGATGCACTTTGGTCGAATCTATAAAAGCGGCCATGGTATCATTCGCTTGTTCTTCCTACATATTCAAGCTATCTACGCCTTCTGCAATATTTTAATGAGCTGGTTCTCACTCTGTAAGTCGATCTTCGATTTCTCTTTCATTTCCCTGTGGAATTCCTTCTGGCTAATACGAGAACTGCTTAGCATCTTACTGGTTGACCACCTCGGTCATTATGGACTTGGTGGGAACCCCTAGTGACTCGAATAAACACAAAGGATGGCCATTCGGCAATACAGCCACACCGAAAATAAATACAATTCTACAATATGGCTATCTGGGAGTTTTGGCGCTGCAATTCTTGTTGGCACTAGGAAACAGACCAAAGGGGTAAGTGATGTTCCTTTTAGAATTCTACCACGTTGAAAACCAGGCTAATACTGTCTTAGAGCAAAATACTCCTATTACGCATCATTTCTATATTTTGCTATTGTTCAGCTATACGTGCTCATTCTCTCATTCTACTTGGTTGCTCATGCTTTTACCGGAGGCACCCTGGATTTCAATCTGCATAAGGGTGTAGGAGCGTTTTTGAAGTCCTTTTTCGGCTCCGCTTCGGCTGGTATTGTCCTTATCGCCCTTGTGTCGACATACGGCATTTACTTCATCTCGAGTCTTCTTTATACGGACCCATGGCACATATTCACATCATTATGGGTTTATATGGTGGGAATGACATCTTCTATTAACATCCTAATGGTTTATGCCTTTTGCAACTGGCATGATGTGTCATGGGGAACCAAAGGGTCTGATAAAGCCGATGCTCTCCCATCAGCAAAAATCAAGAAGGAAGGGAAATTCAGCGGCACCTTTATTGAAGAGGTTGACAAATCGCAAGCTGATATTGACAGTCAATTTGCGAAGACTGTCAAGCTGGCATTGATGCCATTTGTTGAGCAACTTGAAAAGGATGAGAGAAGCTTGGATGATTCATATAAAGCTTTCCGCACAAAGTTGGTCTTGTTATGGACGTTCTCCAACGCAATTCTCGCTATCTGCATTACAAGTGAGAGCCTGAACGGAATTTCTTTTACGGTATGCATTTTACTCTCTCATTTACCCCAGGGTTCCTGCTCTGAATAGCTCAACCTACTATCAATATAATTAGCATAACGGCATCCGCAATGTGCTAATTTGATTTCATGTTTTAGAATTCCCCAACCACACGCACCACTAACTATTTCCATGCTATTTTGTGGGCAACTGCCGGTTTATCATTTTTTCGATTCTTTGGAGCTCTCTTCTTCTTAGCCAAGACTGGTATATTGTGCTGCGTGTCTCGGCGGTAGAGTAAGGAGATATTACACACAGAAACGGATCTGTTCGTCAAACCCTTCTCGGCCTTGCAGGGTTGGAGAAAGGTCATGATGGTCTTTCGCAATGGTCGGTCACGTGAGTGTCATTTAGCTGGGCGGTGGTTGCATTTTGAGCGTGAATCAATAGGCTGCTACTGAATCCTGCAGAGTGGCACTGTAACCTGTAGGCTACAGTGAGGGAAGCCTGAAGGAGGCTTAGTTACAGGCTCTAGTGCTGCTGCCTACAGAGTTTCACTCCCTATAAATACATGCTACGTGTATCACTATAGAATAGCAACTGCTATTCAAGTTTATCACTACAGTGACATGTTGCTGATTCAGCCTGAAAATACAACACAATTTATCGACCACCAATTCAACGTCATCGTATATAAGTATATAGCCTCAATTTACTGAGCAACTTATTCAACGTCTCTATTATAAGGAACTCGCCCTCGAATATACACACAACTGTCCCGCTATGCGTGCTTCTCTTAGACAATCTACCGTGTAAGATTACGAAATATCGGCAAGATCAAGAGATGTAAGGGTACCACCAGCTAGTGTGCTTCCTGACATCGTGGGATCCACACAGATATGAAATTGCATCAGGAAGACATACTAAGATCCGTGCCAGGCGCTGAGATCTATGTGAGCAAGAGAGGCAGAGTCGTCTTGGCGGTAGTACATTGATCGAGCGGCTGGATAGCTTCTGTGCCTGCTGGTCATCGTGAGATTCATGTAGCGGCGAGATTGTGCTGAGGAAGTGGCTGTATTGAGATTTTCTCTATCCTGAAGAAGTAAGAGAATCAGAGAGATGGTGACCTTCTAGCCTCTGTGAGAGTCTGGATTCCCCTGGCTCGGATTGCTGTGAAACCTTAAAGTCCAGATCGGGCGCCAACTGATCGATAACTAGATAGATTCTTTTTAAGTAAGTTGGGATCCGTATATCGTAGACCTTTTTGGTGAATTTGTAAGAGGGTCCATTAGTCTTTGCTTTCTTTGCTCGTGAAATCAAACTTCTTAATCGGGTGGCGATAAAAGACAGTCTTGCTTCCATTGATTAAAGCGTAGCGACAATAGATCATTACTGCTATAATCGTGCGAGATTGAAAATATGAGGATTTCTCGATATAGCTCTTTGTCGCCCTTCACAAGCTTGAAGAGTTCCACAACACCTCTCATCGCCATCGTCTTGCTATGAGTATTATATCGGTCTGTGATATCAAGTGCTGGGGCACTACACTTTACTTCGCACCCAAGGAACGGGAAGTACATCGAATACGTGACCATAAGGAAAGAAGTGTCTGTGGGCTCGCTCACAAACTGTTTAAGCCTTTTGAGCTACTCTTCCGTGAACGCCTTCCCCCTGGATCCTACAAAGAGGTTAGGTTGCGGACAAGTCTTAGTGATAAGGATGGAATTGTTCCAGCCTTCGTTAACACTTTCCATTAAAATCTTGAGATACATGACGCAGTGTATGGCCAGGATTTCTGTAGGAGGGACTACTAATGATGAAATACATGGGCAGCTCTCGCATCATTTTTGTTTCGTACCATCTCACATGTTCCTTGGAAATAGATTATCACAAAACAAGGAATCGTCAGGGAATTTTTACCCCACCTTGGACGAACGTTCGGCAAACGCTCTTGCTCGTAGCTATGACACTTAGTTCGGATTTGCTCATGAAGCTGCCCTTAGTTGCAAGTATAGTTTCATAACTCGCAACTTTTATAGAACACTTTTGACCTCTCTTGGCTTTTGATCAATAGAGCTAGCTGTGATGAGCCGGCTTCTGATTGTTTATCGCGAAGGGAGAATGACGACTTCTTTCGTGCAAGTAAGTAACCCATGTTGTTCTCTGGCTCCTATTATTTTCAAACCATCCGAGTCAAAATTCGCCATAATGCCGTCACTTTATGCCCGTTCTGCGTATGCACCACAGTTTCAGGGCCCTCATAACAACAAAAAAAGAGGCTGGGGAGGCAGCTAAAAAGGCCAGGAAAGATACGAAAAAGACAGAGGCCGTAGAGAACAAGTACAGAAAGGATGGAGAGGTCTGGCAGAAGGCTTTATAGCGTTAGGTAGAGAAAGACGTCAAGGCTCAGAACACGGTTAATAAATTAACTAAAGAGGAGGGTTTCAAAAAAGCAATCTAAGCTGCCAAAGAAGAACGAAAAGAAGTCATTTAATATAGCACTACTACCTAAGGAGGCTTCCGATGATTCTACGAAGATAATAAGGTTTATAGAAGAGGTTAATGTGGTATAAGAGAAAGAAGGGGGAAAGGGGAGGGGTCCGAAATTAAATGCAGACCCGGAGGATGGATTAATTTACCAGCGCGATATAAAAAATCATAATATTAATATCCAATTTAATACATTCACTACAGATGTAATCGCATTTCAATTTACAAAGCAAAATTCTTGGTGGGTATTTGATAATAAAGGCTGTTATAAAACTGTACTAGTCTAATTAGGTGGGAATTTTTGGTGTGGTGGGGATTTAACAGGGAATTAGGAACTGTATGAGGCCTTTTCAAAGGGGGTGCTTTGGTAAAATATCCGATTGTCTGAATTTTTACTCAAATAACAGGTCCTATTAGTCGGATTAGCGAGGGCTTAATACCTCGATTCTAAAGCTTTGTAGGCGTCAGTGGCCCTCGGAAAGCCAACAGAATGTCACCTTCTTCATAAAGGCAAGTACCTGAAACCAGGATTAGGGGTAGGAGCCCCCAAGGCCCTTGATTTTTCCACTGTCTCCACAATCCGAGTTTTCTCTTACCTCTATAGGGTTGGATAGTAGTATCATTAAGCTCAGCAAACTTTCTTGGCATGCATTAGCGGCGTCTGAATGCATTTAGTTTCTTACTGTAATGGGCCCGGATAATTTCCTACCGGGCTTTTACTGTCCATCAAGAAGCATATTGAACAATATTGGTTTCTCTACAAGTGGAAGGTTCCATCAAAGTACACGTACGCTCGAGCATACATATCAACGAGATAGATAATATGATCTTGTACTAATGTTATACACCTTTTCTTTGAGTTGGAAGCCGCATTGTGTTTGACGGCACTTGGAAAACAAGGTCTAAGCGTTTTAAAGTTACGGAGAATTTAATGCCGTACCGAATTTTAAGATTAAGATATCAGCTTCTTGCTAAACGATTAATTAAACCAGCTTCTAGAATGAATTCTAAACCATGCGTCCGCAGGGTTTAGGATTCACCTATCCCCCCGGTCTTAGACAATGGAGACACCCATGAACAAGGAGCCCGTTTCTGAAGCATCTTGATTGACTTATAAACTCTATTTGTAAAGCTTTTCAAATGAAATTTCACTTTTGACCGAAAAATAGATAGGGAGAGAAAGTACCTTCCTTTAGAAGACAGTTACAGGGACCAACGTACAGCCCCTTGTTCCGCCACAGCAATCCAAAAATGAAGATAACCAGGAACAATCAGGCGATGTCTTAAGCACGTTGATCGTCTTCTAGATTCTATTCGTAGACTTTCTGAATGAAAACTTCTTCATGGAAAAATAATGGGAGAACATACTTTGGTGCAGTTACTCTACCTGAGCGTGACAAAAGTTCACTGTGAAGTCTAACATATTATAAATCTTCCATAGCTCTGATGAAACTAGACCATAAGCTTTGCATCATAAATAGGACGCCAATCTTTCGTTTTTTAAAGATTCCGTTCATCATCAATCAAGTCATATATCGACTATTCAAGATCTTCTCAACGACATCTCTCAAACATGCGGTTCAACTTCGCAGCCTGCCTCCTCTTACCGATTGCAATGTCTACAGCAGTTGCAATTCCTGTTTCCAACGAAAGCCTTCCGGAGGAGGCTGGAACTTCGGCCGCCGTCGATGACCTGGCAGCCTGGCAAGCTGTTGTAGATGAGTACTACTCTAGTAAGTTCTTCCCTCAAGATTGGTTTCTATCATACCTGTCTCCAAGCTTTGCTTCGGATTCTTTTGAATAACGATTGTTAATAAATCGTAGATCCAGGCGTTGAAGAGAGAGGACTTGTGAAGAGATCAAACGTACCTGGCTTGCATTGTGGCTTTGCACGATTTCTCAGTATGTATTTATCCAAGTTGACAATTGGATGGATTCGATTCAAGTCTAATTCCGTTCTAGGATGTGCCGGAGCCCAAGCTTCAATCATCGTCAGCTGTGGTTTTGCAGCTGCTGCTCTTGGCCGAGGCAAGTATTGAAATTCCCCCTCTCTGGATAATCAATTAATATAATACAGACGTAAAAGAAGATGCGAAATGCGCCGCTGCTATTGAGGTCGATGTTGCAAACCCAGTAAGTCGCCTTTGACAGGATATACTCTGGTGTGCATTTCTGATATGAAAACAGTCTGCGGATTGTAAACTATGCATTCTTGGCCATCTCTAAGTAATATGTGGTTTCAATATGAATTCACAAGGTTCTTATCGATCAAGAGAGAATTTCATCGGCCCTTGGGAGACTGTGTGTTGGCTTTGAGAGGTTGTATTTATCTGTTCCTTTCAAGATCTAAGTACTACAAGATTCAACATCAGTAGACTTTATTTGTTTCAATATACAATGTGGACTTAACGATTATAGTTTCACTGGGTTGTGCAATATGAAACGTTAGAGAATTTTGAGAATAATAAATAGGTTTATTAGAGCAGGATGAGTTCAGCCGTCATTGTATTCGGTGTAAGTGGGTGAGTGTGAGAATAAAGACTATAGTGGTCATACCAATTTCATCCACTGAATATAGCGATCCACTAATATTGCATGGCCCTGAATCGCCTTGTTTAAGGGATATCATGAACCTGCCTTTGAGACTTTTGAAAGTTTCTATCTCTGCCGATCAAGGAACGAGCACTGACTATCCTAAGAATAGGAATTCTTTTAAATAAAACATGTAAAGGATCTGGATAACACATTCATTAGGTCCTTGATATTGGAGAAACGAAAAGCTGAAAAATAGCCACTCCAACTAGTGACCGCATACTCACCTTGCGGCCTCTCAAATTGCTACAACGCCTTGATTTTCAGCAAGAACGGAGTGGGGACACAGATTATAACATGGGAATGGCGAGTGTCTGTGGTGAATGTTGTAGGATTGTGATAGAGGAAGGCAAATTGAGGAAAGGTGCATCAGCTGTTCATATATTAGATGAAAGATTTATTGGCCTAAAAGAGACTACAGAAGCTCGGGTGCTTCATCCCAAGGAAGCTATTTGATGTTACTCTTAAATGGGATATTTGAGTCCAGTGGGTGATTTGTCGCGGTTCCTTAATCACCGAAAGACTTTGAGGACCCAGACGGGACAAAAAGGCACGACAAAGCCCCATTGCTCACACAGAGCCTGATGACTGGGCTCAAAGCAGGGGACGATATCGAAAACATAGCGTCGAAACGAGATTCAACAACGACACGGATAAACAATAGCCTTTATCAAGAAGGTTCCTCCTCGGTCCCCCATCTGTTTCGTTCGGCCCTCGTTAGTCTTGGAAGTAAATTGTATGTTTGCTGTTATACTCGATCATTGGGATTCTAGTGCTAATGATCCACGAATTGCTTGAATCGTGGGTTTGGTAACTCGCAGCACAGGGCTAGCAGCGAGTCAGCGAAGCGGACATATACAACTGGAGTAAGACTGGTTCTCCATGGGCGGGATTAGGTGTTGTAGTAGCTTGTTTGAGCGAGGATGTTTGTGTTTTGCCTTGACAGGACACGAGGAGAGGCGAAATGGCAGTGCAGTAGCGAAGAATTTCTATTGCTGACGATATCTCTGTTCGCTGGTTCCCTTTCTGGTTGCGAATAAAATAAATACCTACCAGTCAATTAAGCCACTCGCTGACATACAAACCACTCGTCGTCTGCAGAGGTGTCCATTACTTGATTCACTTGCAAGCACAAGTGCGAGACTGAGTCATGGCCTTCTCTATACTGTATCCACGGATTCTCTCGTAATATGATATGGCTGAGAAGATGGCCGAAGATAGGGGTTTACGATTTCGTATGGTCGACGGCTTTGTCGTTGTTGAGACCAATATTATAGTAGTCATTGTTGTTATTTCATCTCAGTTCTTCCATTGCGCGAGGCCGCCGCCCCACGCCGCTTTTCTCACCCCTCCTTACCACCACTCACCTCTGCTCACTTACCCCTAGTAACTCGACCCCTGTCATCCTTAGTGTAGTGCTGGGGGGTGGACTATTTTAGCAATGTGATTCTCAAGACAGTCAACTTTTGACGAGAAGGATCAGGGGTTCCGAATGGCCCCCTAAGGCCAGAATAGGCCCCTAGTGTTACTATACGTCCTTAAAACATGTCTCTTGCTTTTGCTCTTAACGCTATCGCAAGGTAGGACTGGAATTCTGCCTTGTGATGCACATTTTCCAGCTCTTTATTATAACCTTTTTATCTTTTAAACTCTCTTTCTCGTCCTCTTTCTTGTTGTTCATCTGGGGCAGCCTTATCAAAGGGGGTCTCACGTAGAAAGACTCTTGGCAAGAAGCACTGTATTACGAGAATACTAAGCTAAAGAGGGGAGAGGTTTTAGGAATCGAAGCTCTTAAATACTCCGTAAACACGCTAGCTGGTGTGCATTCCAGTAGTCACGTGATGGGGTATTCGTGGTCAGATGACATTCTACCAGAACAGTCAAATCATCTTAACTGCCTTATGTTATTTAATGCTTTGCTTTTTTTTTATTGTGGCGAATCCAATCTATTAAGTCAATTGTATTTAGAACTTCACAGATCCGATCTATTAACCCCCCCTGTTGTCTTAGAGGTCCCAGAATCTTCGCTCGAGAACCAGGTAGTAACGCACCTAAGATCCACAACCTTAGATTAGAAGCAAGCTTCCCTACAAAGTAAGTTGATCTGTTGATATATAAGGGTTCCTGAACAAGAGGTGTGATATCACGATATCACAGAAGATATGCACGTTACCAAGTATGGTGTTAAGATACTATGTTGAGTTGAGCACAAAGCTCCTACTTAAGAAATTACATTGCTTATATAGAACTCTTGTGCTACTGGAGTCCCATGCATCTCATATTTTAACCACAGGCCTTCCGAATCGTTCTCGACTAGCTGCACTAGAAACAACTGTTATATTTACAATTACCTTGCTATCTGCGAGCCTGTAGTGACCATTTTTCGAAGGTTTATCCTGTCGTTCTCTCCAACCCCGCCGCAACACCTTCTTTGAAAAGGTGACTCGGGTCAATCACCATCACCAGCCGCTGAACAGACTTTGAAACGCGAATAGCTGGACAGTGTAAGAAGAGATGGGTCAGTACATAAAAGCCTTTTAACCGCGAATAAGCTGTGCCAGATCCGAGACAGTGTATACCATTAGAGGCGTGGCACTACGGAACACAGCCCCCGACAGTGCGCTTTAGATGAATTTGCTGTGAGAAGAAAAGACGAGAGCGGCGAAGACATAAGTCGGTATATCTCGTACGGAGTGGGTTATAGTTTAAGGCATAGAAGGGGCAGCTCACACAAAGTACTTATCGGATCTAACTTAGAAAGAATAGAGAAATCAAAGTAGTTTACAACAAGAACCAGAGCACGTGAATATGCATGCTGATCGTAGGTTACAGATACTGCTAAATTTTGTATTCAGTGGGTGACCTGGTCTCTTTCTCAATTCCATCCAAGCCCTTTCTGCCTTGACTTCACGCCGTACTAAATCCTCTAGCGATAGCCCGTTTCACGAAGCCTTTGCAATTTTTCAGAGCCTTGCCGGTAGAACTCCTGACGCAGATTGCCCAGATCCCTCGCGAGCTCTCTTTGCTTGAAGGACTGGAGTCTGGCTCTGTTGTGTTGTTTTCATCTTCATTTCCGGTGGTGGTCTAGTTGGCGTTGCATCAGGTGGATCAACCTCTAATGCTAACCGAGAGATGGTTTTCACGGCTTCTTCTCTCTGTAAGTTCGTTGTGGGCGATGGCTTAGTTACCTCTGAAATTGAGCTCCTGTAAACCTGCCCGCCAGGGAATCTGGTGTGTCGGTTGTTATCGATTGCATTTGTGAATGAGAAAGATTGAAAGGCAGTAGTAGCAATACAATATAATCAGACATCAGGGATTTACAGTACGTGGATGTTCTAAGAATCATCTTGAAAAGAGACCATCCAAAAAGCGAGGTGATCGGTGACATCCAACGGGCCATCTATATGAAAGTTAAGGGGGTCATCCTGAGACCATCTAAAATGCGCGGCGATCTCGAGATGAAGCTCCTTGTGCACACTTGGTTTGTATGCATCACTTGGTGTTTACACACCCCTTGGTTTTTACACACTACCTGTACACACCACTCTGTGCACAAGCCCGGTATAAAGGGAAAGTCCTGGTGCCAGAGCAATTCTAGTACCAGGGCAAGTCTGGTACTAGGTAATGTGTGGTACCTGCGACTTGCAGGGTGTTTATTCTCAAATGCTGCCAATGCGAAGGTCACTGATTAGCGCTAGGATTAAAGAAGAATTTCGGCCGTGCCGTTCCCAAACTCAATTTCTGCGCGTCTGGCAAATTGAAGAATGACAGCGACAATTCTGCCCAGAAATCCTGTGGTGCAGATTTATTAGGAGTGAATATGACAGTTGTTGTGTTCTTATTAGTATCGTGTATATATTTCGTCACAACACTTTACGATCTGTTCCTATGATAGGGGAAATGACTCCTGTTCTTGATGGATGCCGATGAATAATTTCTTGCCCTACAATTTGTTCTCGATCACCGGCTGTAATGAGCACTGTCCAAATCTGGGGAGCCAGATCATTCCCCTGGATCTCGGAGCCGGACGCTTGTTAGCCCTAAAATTGGCTCCAGAAAATACATCGATAAGTACAGGTAGTAGAGCTATCTCAAAATCATTTTACACATGTACCTGATACTAGAAACGCAGAGCTAGTAAAAACAGAAATCTTAGAGTCAAAAGCAGGACTTAAATTGACCGCAACCCCCCTTTATCCCTTCGGTGAGCTACTTAGCCTACCCTCCGCTGACCCCATAGAAGACATAGGTGGGTCCTCAGAAGACCTGGATGTGAGCTTAAAACCTCGCCCAAACCGTTCCCTGAATTCTGAACCAGGCTTGTTCTCCACCCCATCATCAGGAACCGATGGTGTATTGCCTCGCGAAGACGGGCCATCATTTCCGGTATTCTGCAAGTTAATGCTTGACATGTCCCGTGATAAATGTTGGACCGAGACATCACTGAGGTGACCACCGACCTGCCTCGTTCTCCACCCAAGTCCTCGATTTTTACCATGAACAATATTCCCGTCAGTCGAAACCATGAACTGTATGGCGTCGCCCGTAGCATAGTTGTCAATGATGGTGATATTTTCCCTTAAGTGGATGTCTGCTTTGGAGCAGATATCCATGCACTGGCGGGCCGTCTCCCACTCGTCCCGCAGCCTTGCAAGATCCGCAAGTTGCTCCTCAGAGGTTATTACTGTCTTCGATTTTGCCACCAATCGGTCGATTAAATCTTTCAGGTGCTTTTCCAACTTTGCGGCTGTGAGAGCAAGGCTATTCTTGCATTCCTGCAGGCCCTCATTGGCGAGTCTTTCAGGCAAGGCATCTGGATCCATGGGTCCGGAAGAGCTGCCACTACGCTTGGGTGTGAGCTGAATCTGACTAATGTGGTCGGACAATTGGGCACAAATTTGGAGACACTTCAGCGTGCTCATCCGCTCCTCCTTTATGAGTCGCAGTTCCGTTGCATCTGAGTCGGACTCTGGCACGGTATGTCCAAATATAGTCTCGAGCTTTTCATCGATGTTTTGAAGATGAGCCTCGAGATCATCAGTGGCAGTCTTGATAAGGTCTCTGTAACTTTCGAGGCCTTCGGTGGTGACGGAGGATTTGCGACTAACCAGGACAAGAAAAAGGATTAGAACTGCTCTGGTGTGCACAGGAATACAGAGACTTACAGATTTGCGTCGGTGAGGGCAATAATAATAGTAGACTTATATCCAGCCAGTAGGTGCCTGAAACCGTCGATGTCGTCACGCATGTACCTTAACTTGGCCCAGTCTCGAAAGCTCGTCCGACTGCCGCCGGACCGGGACGAAAATTTCATAATTTCCTGTTCGAACTCTTTGCAGGCATTACCGCATCGTAGCAAAGGAAAATCGAGAGCAGAGAGGTCTACGTCAGTAGTGGCACTAACTGTCTCGGTGAGCGAGCCTAGAACCCCAGTCAAAGCCTCAAGCTCCTCTTTGAGATCGCGCACACACTTGGGATGAAATTGAAAACTCTGGACCGTCTTGTAAAGTGTGATGCTAGACTGGAAGGCGAAGGTAGCCAAAGTCAGAAGCCCGGAAGCCAGGCCTATAGGTTCCATCGCGTCAATCACTTCGATATGAGGTAGGAGACAGGCAAGAAGTTGATGCTTGTAAGGAAGAGTCGCGAGATTGAGCTGGGTTAAATATTTATCAATCGTGGATCAAATGGCCCACTAACCCGGTAAAGCTGACCTATTGGTGGGCTTCAGCGATACGGTCGGCGCCATCGATGCCGTCGTTTTTGATAATAACCTCACAACAAAATCTCAGAAAAACATAATTTTTGATTCAGTAGATGCGCAATGATAAAGTGAATCATATGGAAGAGCAACTTATTTTTCAATAATTTTGTTGTTGAGTTATGAATTAAAAAATGTTTTTCTTTTGGTGAGGGGAGAACGACCGTAGAGGGCCGATTCGTGGGTCAGTTCGCCCACGATTAGCTGCGAGCTCCAATTAGGCGTGGGTGCAGGCGCCCATTTCCTGACCGTGTAGGCGCCCCATTTGGTGACCCATGCTGATGCTTTCCTCAGCGTCTATTTATAATATCGCATGGCAGAAGGCACAATGGTTGGCCGCAATAATGAATGATCTTTTAGGAGATTCCATAGCCGGTGAGGAATAGGTATAGCGAATAGGCGGTTTGACTTGGGATTAGAATCAAACCCGCCGCATTGTCGAAAAGCTGGTCTGATTTCTTCTGCTGCTTTAAAACCCCACCCCGGTCAAAAAGTCCATTTAAATATCGTGCTACTGATCAATTTTCAACTAATATTAATAAATAACTACCAATTATTTTGACTTGATATTAATCATATAAAAGGATCAAATAACAATGTAACATACTGTACTACTCAAAATAATTATTTGAAACGTTTTGGTAGTGTGATTGGCCGACTTCTTTGATTCGTAACCGGGTCCCTGGTGTGACTGCTCAACGAAATGGAGTCTTACGCATTGAAGACTCTTCGGAGAAGTGCTGTATTGTACGAAAATACTAAGCTAAGGAGAGAAGGAAATGTTCTACGAGTACACGACCTGCTATATGCTAGTGTGCTCGGCCCTTCGCGCGTCAACGCATCAAATTGTCCTTTCCCCTTTTTCTGACTTTTCGTCCTGATGTTAAGAGCTTTTCGACCTTTTCCAACGGCGCCGCGGAGTACTCGGCAGCGCGATTCCATATCCGGTCTCTGAAAGGGATACAAGTACTGTATACTCAGAGCTGACAGACTGATCTTGCCGTACACGTGATGCCTTCCTGGTCTAGGAGCTGGGTCGGAGCGTGTAAAGAACTTTGTTCTGAGTGGCCAAAAGCTTTATCAGCCTCAAAGCTCAGGACAAAATGTGCTCTTTGTAGCAGGTCGGTGCTCATAAAAGATTCACGAAGCATACAGGCCTATCAGTCACCGATTTCTATTTGCTAGAACCCCTGGATTGATACCCATAGATGCCCTGTCGGAGTATGGAATTAACGTTTATTTAGGAGAGGGGGAATATTGTTCGCCTGCTGCCCTTGTCGCCTCATCCTTGCCTACCTCCGCCTCACCCTTATTCACCTTAACTCACCTACAGTAATATTGCGGATAAAGCAGCCCTGCTCACCTTTCCAAACAGAAACAGTTTTATTTCACGTTAAGATTGACGTGTGATAACCAGATGTAGAAGAAAATATAGGTCACGTGATGAACATTCGAAAGACCATACCAGTGCATTGCAATTTCAGAATTGTGATGCGCATAATTGTTGAAGACATGGGTGCTTTGCCGCGATGCAGACTCCCAGCGACGACAATTGTTGAAGAGCTTGTTGCATTAAGGAGGGAGATGACAGACAAGGCATCGGCCTTTTGTACACTCTGGGAGAAGGACTAGACAGTTCTCACCGTCTTCGTAGAATCGGTCATTATATTATCATGATACCAGTACACCGAATCTTCAATCTCATCAAACCGCCCAGCATCCCCATTTCCACAACTCTCAAGCTTCAACACCTGTCGCCTCTATCTCCTGGGTCCACGTTCCAACCCAAGCACTCACTAATGCAACCACAATTCCCATCAACGCAATCAAAATCCACCATAACATCGCACCACCCTGCAAAAACCCTCCCAGCCTTCGCTTCAAGACCTCAGAAGCCATCTTCTCCTTCCGCACCTTACACACCGCCGTCCCAAGGACCAGACATCCACGGCCTCCAGGTCTCGTCTCGCATTCACCGTGTTCTCTTCGGCGCTTCATCAACAGCCTGCAATCACGAATTAGCAATTTACGCCGGAATGAATTTTCCAGAAAGGATGCGCATACTGTACACTTCCCCTACAAAACCGCATATCACTCCCCAACTCGCATTTCTTGTCATTCGGACAGTCTAGGTGTAAGCGTCGACGCTCGATGAGCCATTCAATTTTGAGGTCGACTCCTGTGCAGACTAAGTCATAGAAATGGCGGTTCGTGTGTTTGAGGGAGAGGGCGTCGGGATAGGTTAGGTGGCGAGAGATGAGGAGGTGAAGTTCAGTTGGGAGGGTCATGAGGCTGGCGCATTGCGCGTCAGACATTGTTGTCGGATTAGAAGCCAAAGGTGGAATTTGAGTGACCATGATGAGATTTTGAGATTGCCTCAAAGTAAATGGAGGGGCAAAACAAGATAACGACAGAAGGCGGCGGGGGAGAAGAAAGGAGGGCGAATCACGTGTCAACCGAATCCAACCACGAAGGATCAATTCAGAATGAATTGAATATGCAGGAACCAGAAACTCAGGAACAATCAAAGAATTGATATAGAAAGCAGCTGCCTATTACTTTAACGCGGTGCCAGCTGTCAACTTGTAGCCCGCACATCCCAGCGTATCTGAAACACTTGCCAGATTTCTAGGCTGCCGTTTTGTGCATGTGATGCCATTTCTCGTGTTTCTTGACGCCTCAAAAGGGGCAAAGAGGTTTTGTGTCAGTCTCTAATGCAGCGGCCGTGAAGCATGGTTTAATTATGGAAACAGAACTTTTGTTTCTTTTTGAAGGGTTTTGTTGAAACTTTAGGTAGGCTGAGAGTGACAACTTGTGACACAGCCTCGTCAACAGCTTGAGTGGCTGTTGAAGCCGTGATTCAGTGACTGGGCCAAGGCTCTCTTGGGTTGTGCTCAAGTCAAGCTTGAACGTAATAGTGGCATGTATTCATGAAAGGTGAAGAGAGAATTTGGAAAAGGGAGAAAGAAAATTGGGGCAGCTCCAGGGTCACGTGTACACCTCTCGATCGCGTCGATTTCGCGCGACTGCGATGCGTCATCAACAACACCACTTCATGGATTGAAGTCATGAAATCAACGGCATGGCTAGTCCTGCCATAGACGATCAGGTTGGCATATCAATAAATGACGGCAACAGCGATTATGGCTCAGATTTTTCACCAGAAGAGGAGCAGATAGTGTCGCGACTCCTATCAGGCCAACAACTCCAGATCGAGGACAATCCCATTGTGAACGAAATCGAACAAAATGACGCGCAACAAACTCTGCGTGTCCCTCTCATTTTTGACAGAGGACAAAAGTCTCCATTCTTCCAAGCGGCCAGAGCTGCAGAGGAGGTTGCTGAGCAGATCAGCAAAGTTGTCAAGAACAGCGGCTATTACCCGGACTGTGAGTCTTCCTGCCAGAGCATGTGTGATAAATCTGACTGACGCTCTAGCGTCTAGTGAGCAATCAAACGTTTGAACCTGATCGGGAAACCGAACCTGTCGAACCCGTTCCAGCAGATCTCAAAAAGCCTGATACTCGATCTCCTCTCGAACGATTTCGTACCAAACCGAAGAAAACACTCTCAGTAACGGATCTGGTTTCGCCGGCATGGTGCGAACTACAATACTGGTATACGTTAACTAAACATGGGAGGACGAGGAGCACACCTGCGATGAAACAAGGTAGTGAGGTCCACAAGAAGCTTGAAGATCAGGTCCACACAACCGTCCCAGTCGATGTTCAGACTAAGGAAGACGGATGGGGCCTGCGGATATGGAATGTGATACAAGGGCTGCGGACATTGCGACATACGGGTCAGACACGAGAACTCGAGATATGGGGCACAATAGATGGGCTTGTGGTGAACGGAATCATCGACGAGTTGTCTTTTGTCTGCCCTGACAAAGATCTTGAGGAATCGTTTGAAAAGCCTTCCAAAGACGAACCGCCACCAGATCAACCCACAATTGCCGAGTTCTTCAAAACTGCAGGAGGCTCTACACTGGAAACTATGCGCAACAAACGTCGCTATCAAAGCAACAAAATCTACCTTTGCGATGTCAAAACTCGATCTGTTAATTCTTTACCATCAGACATGGCATTCCGTCCGACCAAGATGCAGCTCATGCTCTACCACAGCCTCCTCTCTGCGCTTGCTACCAACAACGTCGATTTCTCTATCCTGACTGAGCGCTATAATCTCGACCCTTCCAAAGTCTTCTCCGATTCCTTCATAGCCCAAGTAGGCTCTCTCAATGATGATATCTTCTGCGATGCTCCCTCAGAACCCGCCTCGAGCCAAGATTCAATAACAAGGTGGAGTCAAGACTCCATGACTACCCTACTTGAGCACAACACAGTCTCATCGCTTTGGTCACTCATGATTTCCGAATTCCAGATAACGCTTCCAGATGGCGCTGATTCATTGGGCAATATCTTGAAAGCGGAGTACAGGTCACGAGACACTGGAGAGGTGGTTGGTAGCAAGACATTTCTGATGGATAAGCCAGGGTTAAAGACATATGTAGAGAAAGAGATGGAGTGGTGGAGAGGAGACAGGGAGGCGCAGGGTGTGATTGTAGAAGAAGCGTTCAAGTGTCGCAGCTGTGAGTTTGCGGAAGGGTGCGAGTGGCGATTGAAGAAGGTTGAGGAAGCCAAAGAGAAGGTGAGGATGACCAGGAAACGAACTGCCGCTGTATAACCGGATCATGTTATGAATATGGTGGCATGTCCCGCGTAGCGTTGTGGAGGATTTGGCTGGTGATTTTAGCGCGTGGTATCATAGCAGTAATCGACGTATCGTCAGTATGACGGAGAAATATTGTTTGAAGATATCTGTAAGTGAGCGTTTTCATTGGTTGCAGCGTAACTTGACATGCAAAATTGAGGGATCAGTCCACTTCAACACAACATCGTGTCTAAGCGATATTCTTTGTGTAACGCGACAACGCAATGGGAACAAATTAAATGTAATTGAATTTTAATCATAGGACCAGCTGTTTATGCTTAAATGTCCCAAGGATCATGAGATTTTTTTTTCAACATCAGATTGCTTTTACTTATTTTCGCAGTTGGGTTTAGTGATATTCAGAAACTGACATCGAAACCAAGAGCACCGCAAATCTTCGCAATGGCTTCAATCGCAATGACACTTGTCCTCATGGTCCTAGGTAGTTACTCCTTCCCATAGTATACCTGTACAAACTAACAAACCCCTAGCTCTGCTCCCTCTCCACATCTTCGCCCAAGCTTCTACTCTGTATCTCGCAAAGACAGGCACGACTTTCTCAGTCGTCATCCCACCCAACTCAACTGACCTCCACTTCTACTTCCAATCCCCAGCTACTTCCTGGGTGGCAGTAGGAATTGGAAATGAGATGAAGGGTGCCTTGATGTTTTTTATGTACACCAGCGCGGATAAAAAGCGTCAGTGTCTCTCATGCCCATTTTTACATGACCCTGAGCTGATGCTCATTCAGATGTTGTTCTGAGTCCAAGAATTGCAACGTAAGTTCCCATGCCTCTCTTCCAAAGAATCGAGAGCTCATATATCTTCAGCAAAACGGCAGAACCGACCTATGCACCAGAAATCCAAATCGACATACTCTCCACCACCACTTCTTCGGTTATTGAAAACCACCAGTACCATGTCGAAGCCTTGTGTCATAACTGCTTTTCATGGCAGGGAGGGTCCTTGGACACAACTTCTACGGCACAGCCCTGGATGTATGCTTTTGGACCGAGTAATCCTGTTGCTTCGGATTCGTTGGGAATCGGCTTGACGCAACATCGGACATACGGTACGTATCTTTCCAACAGCCTCACCTATTTATACTTTAGCTGACATGTAAAAGGCAAATTCACCATGGATATGGTAGCAGCCCAAGGCATCAACACTTCTTTATCACCCTCCAACGCAACAACACTCACAGGCGTCACTCTCGTCGGCAATCAGTTTATCGCCGACGGCGACTTTGAGTCACCCGCACATGGATATGTAATGGCTGCTACGGTCTTTATTTTCGCCCCCCTTATGATTTTGCATATCGCCGGTGGGAAGAGCTGTGTTTGGTTGACGGAGGCTATTGTTGGGGTTTTGGCTGCAGTGGGCTTGGTACTTGGTATTTGGGGGAGTTTGACTTATAATAGGGTATGTTCATCATCTTCTGAATTGAGAGGCACTCACTGACCAGGGAAAATACAGTCAAAGAACTTCAACACAGCACACCAAGGCATCGGCATCGCCGTCCTTGGCACACTCATCCTCCTATATATCTCCCATTGCATCACAAAACGCCGCACCGATCCCAGTTCCGACCGAACTATCAGTCTTGCAAGCTACATTTATGGGACAATTGGATTTATCATTTGGACCTTGGCGATTGTGGACGGTTTCTTGTCAGTCTTCTCCTTCCCTGCTCAATATCAAGGGTTTTAGCTGAGAAACGGTGATAGGGGTATCAAACTTGCCGCTCCTCAACACTCTGCCTACATCGCTTATGGATGTGTTTTGGCGGCCATAGTCGCCATTGGAATTCCGCTGTTTATGTGCACGCTTCGTAGGAATAAGAAGAAGGCGAGGCATATGTGGCATGAGGCTCCGAATGGTGTGATTTGAGGTTGGATTCTGTCGGAGTGTATAATGGGTCGATATCTTGGGATACGGTAGGATGGCAGGGGTTACGAATGGGCGTAATGCACAATGGATGTCAAGTTGGCGCTGGTGGTATTTATTTTGGAAGATCCTACAAACGAGGGTATTTCCTACCAGAATCTCAAAAAGTCAAGTCTACGTCCACACTTGAGAGGATCGAAAATGTATGCTCAAACTCTCGCATGTGCGTGAAAGAGGATTTGGGTTTTACTGGGACCAATTTGCATTGTCGTATCGGCCTTTTGGTAAACGATTAACCTGTGTCCAATTCTTCGATCGTTCACCATCCATAAGGTAAGAGTCCCTCTCGCGAGGCGATGGAATTGCTGCTCTGCGACAGCTGACATCGGACGAGTTATCCATTCTGCACATTCTCCAATTCGCAGGGAGGCCCAAAGGTGCTGCCAACAGATATTTCCACTGCTCCTCGACCGGACCTTGACTCGGCATCCAAATTGTGTATTTGACTGAACCCCCTTCCGCGGGGTTGATTGGTTCAATTGAGTGTACACGCCCACTAGATATGGGCGCAGCATAAAGCGTACTGGCGGCATAGGCTTCTGGATTCAAAGACACAAGGCGAAAATTGTCCAAAAATTCACACAGTGTGGTTTTTTGATGTGTCGTCAGGTTTGAGGGTAACGCGGATTCGATGTCAGGGATACTTCCAAACCGGAAGCATATAGGGGCCTGCGAGCTCCAGGAAAAAGAGCGGACAGCCTTGCCACAGCTTTCTACATCGGTACTGAAGCCAACTAAGAGCCTGTCGTCCATGGTAACGTCTTTTACTTCCACGAAGCAAAGCGAGCGTGTGAAGGAAAAAAGCCCCTCGCGGGGATGGTTGTTGTCCTCGAAAGGCACCTGCTCTCTGGGGAGCGGATTGATGATCTCTTCTCGCTCGTACGGTAAGGCACAAAACTTCGCGGTCAGACAATTCGCCGGAGGGTCGCGAGGGGTGTTGTCAGTAAATGCGTCATTCTTTCCAACTCTCAAAGTGAGATCAAATGTTGGGTTATCGCTCCCCCCCCGAGATCCCGAACGTCAGCTTGCACAGGTCATCCGCAGGGACCTCCAGAAGTGTCTTTTTTCCGTATCTCTCTATCGCCAGGTAACATCTGCCACTGGCGACCTCTAGTTGATTGAGGCGTAGTGATCGCTGTGACTTCGCACCTACATTGTGGATTCGGATGCCATGCGCCCAACTTGAGGGGACATTTTGGCGCTCGGCGACCGTCCAATCACCTCGTGCCTCCTTCTCCTTAATGCCAAGGGCCTGGTTCCATTCCATGTTGTCCATTTTGTTCTCTTGAATGTTGTTAGCTCGATGCTTGAAGAGAGGATTGAGATTTGTGTTTCTTACTTGTGGAGGAATGTCTTAGGATGAAGAGTGGTTGGCGGCTGTGTTTCTTGCTTGTAGTGTGTGCGTGGAGAAGCGATTGTGTACTGGGAATCGATGCTTCGATACGTGCTTAAGACTGTCAGCTCGGTATGTCTTTCGGTTGAGGGTTGTGTTTTTCTCGTCGGAGAACGTGAAACTGTATAGACTGTGTGTGCTGCGAGTCAAGTTGTACTTCTTACCTGCAGAAACGAGTCTAAGGGATCTCTCGCGAGATTTGGGGTCGAAGTCCTTTTCTCGCAAAAGGTTGTCGTAGCAAAGAAAGTTTTGACACTTTAGTTTTGTTCTCTGCGAAAAAATTGCTTCGGGATGAGAAGGGGAGATGGTGTTGTTCGTTTGTTTACTCGGTTCTGGCATGAATTCACTCCCGACTTTACGCGATTTGCAACGCAACTTTTGTACTTTCTGCATAGAAGAAGCAAGATACATCTTAACTGATCTTCTTGCTGCACTCCCAAACACCACCCAAATTCATTACAATACTAGCGCGAAGTATTTGTTCACAAATAAGCAAACGCCCTCCCCAGTCGGAATCTTTCGTCTGGAGCCTGTACGTGGCAGCTTCGTCCTTCTACCTTTCCAGAATTTTCCAGAAGCACAAATCTGACTCTAGTTCTAGAATTTCAGACAATTGCAAGAAGCACAGCCAACGTCACTCTAGAGAAAGGTTTCTGTGGCACGCCTTCCGTAAGACTCGAGCGGGTAGTCAACAGTCGTCCCTCACAGTATGTGTCTACCAAAATATTGCTAGTATGATCGGTACTGACACGAAAGATTCCGGCCTAAAGAGAAAGAGAAGATCATATCGAAGGAAAGTGTCGCAACGGGAGAGGATATGTCTGGACAACATGAGGGGCACGGAGGATCGGTAGGGGCTGGAGAGACGGAGGTAAGTGGATCACATTCTGACCGTGGATTTTGCTGATTCATATTGGATACAGATTCGAAGAACGAATGTCGGTACGGGCGGAATGGCTGGCAGGAAGAGAGGCTTCCAAAAAAAGGAAGATGAAGATGCAGAACGGCAGCAGCATCTGGCGGATGAGCCTATGACGGAGGAGAGTATGAGGAAGGAATGAGTTCCCTGGATAGCTATATACGGCCAAGCTAACGGTTCAAAGGTAGTTACAGAAGCCACCTACGAACGATTTCGGCAGGCGTACCCCATATATGGTGGAGAGGAACACGACTTCTACTTCAGTGCATGGCTACTTTTCATCATGACAACGAATCCAGAGGTTTCGTCCTACATGAATGTTGACGTTAAACACTGGGATGCCTTTTATCGGTTCATATGCCAACATGTTCAAGCATATCATTCCTACGATGGAAGATGAATCCCGCGACAAGATGTCTCATTTTACTGCATGGGGTAAAGACTATGTACACTTTGCGCACCTGTACAGCCTCAACATCATCGATTCAGAGGAGACTCTCCTGGAAATATGTGTAGACGGAGGAAAGCACATGGAATTTTTTGACGATAACTTGAAAAGTTGGCTGGAGGCGTGGAAGGGGTCATCTGACGGTATGGAATAGAGAAGGCTGCATTCATTGTTGTATGGAGGAAGCTGGATGGAGCTAGGGATGCGGACCATAATAGGTCTTTGAGAAGAAGAAACAATATCGTTTGGATGGTTGGATACCGTTCGGATGCGTCGATTCTTGTCAAAATGGACTACTCAAACTGGATCGTGAATGTATCAATTAAACCCCTCGAAAGCGCGGTTGGAATGAGTAATCAGTGACGCTGGTGCTAGACAACAGTCATATCACGTAACTGTAAATCCCACAAGCTCGAACCTTTACGTTCGTCAATACATAAAGCTCCATCAGCCTTCACGATGTCTGAATCACCACGACGACCAGTCACACCAAATCGGGACCGCGGTGTAAGCAAAACACCTGTTGGCACTCCTCCGTTCATCATATCTCCACTTCACCACAAGAAGTTCTCCCCATTCAGGCGCTCGCCTTGTAAAGAATTCCGAGCGGGCCCATACAATCTCCGCCAAAGATCACCGGACAAGAAAATGGCCACGAAATCTCAAATCCAGGCAGCTCCAGCTCTACTCCAGCTCCAGCTCCAGCTCCTAGAACTGCACGTTACCATCCGATGCCGCTCAGTATCGCAAAACCCGGCAGCGCCCTCGAAAAATTAATTAAGGACAGGAGCCATATGACTGAAAAAGATATTGAAGAGAGAAATATGAAGTTGTGGGGCTTCAAAAGTAAAACAAAGTTCTCCAGCATGCTATGTCCTACTAATTTCGGGGTAGTGCCACCTTGCGTCGGTACTCCTGACATGATATTTGCGGACAGCCGAGACGGTCCCTACTATATGGACGAAAGTGACGAGGAATGGTTCGCAAATGAGGCCAAGAAGCAAGATGAGAAGCAGCAACAAGATGGTCCTGCTCCAGCTCCAGCTCCAGCTCCTGCTCCTAGAACTGCACGTCGCAATTCGATGCCGCTCAGTATCGCAAAACCCGGCAGCGCCCTCGAAAAATTAATTAAGGACACGAGCCATATGACTGAAAAGGATATTGAAGAGAACAATATGAAGTGGTGGGGCTGCAAAGGTAAAACAAAGTTCTCAAGCATGCTATCTCCTACTAATTTCGGGGTAGTGCCACGTTGCGTCGGCACTCCTGATATGAGATTTTCGGACAGCCGATACGATCCCTATTATATGGACGAAAGTGACGAGGAATGGCTGGCAAATGAGGCCAAGAAGCAGGATGAGGAGCAGGATGAGGAGCAGGATGAGGAGCAGGATGAGGAGCAGGATGAGAAGCAGGATGAGAAGCAGCAACAAGATGGTCGCCAGAATCAATGATGTTACTCGAGAAGGCCACACAGTAGAATAGAATTTTACAAATACAAATTATTTACTAAGCACAAGTCGTCCAATGTCCTGTTCTCGGACGCAAAGTTCGTGTCTAGGGAATGGCCCTCTAGTAGCAAGCAGAGATTTAACTCGGCGTCATTCAAGTACCACGAAGGGCATCGAAACGCTTCCCACTGACTTCCCGCAATATGTCCTCTCAACCCATCAATATTATGGCACATCAACAAATCCCCCAATCCATAGAAGCTTTCAAGGTTTCTTCAAACCACCTTCTTCCAACAACAGAGCCTCTCTGGCACCAGTGAAGAAAGCCTCGCGAGCCTCTTCCGTCAAACGAAACTCCCCGAAAAGATAGTGTATGGTAGTCGTAAAGTACTCAAGCCGCCCAGCAAAGAATTCAACAAGCTCCTCCTCATTACCACGGGTATCCATCTCATGTAATCTCTCGACAAGTCTAGGGACCTGCCATTCCCAATTCACTGCCGCATATGGCAGTCTCCCCCGCGCTCGCATCTTCGTAGATTGTAACATAGACTGCCAAGATGCCTGCCTCAGTGACTTGAGGAGGGATGGTGTCAGGATAGTAAAGGCCCATGTAGGAAAGTTGCAATTGGCGCTAAGGAGGCACTGTTAGCTGCTTAATCGGTTTTGGGTGTTCCTGCAAGCGTGACTTACTCTGATGACTATCTCAAAGACAGGCTGGCCCCAGAATGATGCGGCGTTGGGAATAAGCTCAGCATGGAAATCCAAGGTAGTCTTCCAACTACGAATAGCGTATCTGTAAGTGGTCTTCTTTGCCTCTTAATCTTCCCAGCTTTCAGCCTCATCCCTTGGGTCTACATCTATATCCTTGATCAATTTGTTATCTACCATTGGTCGTTTCTATGCTTTTGGGACTTAGTTCTTAATCCGCTTGCTTCTCGGAATTATATAATGATTGCTGATCGTCTTTTTCTTCTTAGCTAACTCATTATAAATGCTCTGGTTCTCTTGCACTATATCCTCTAGTGTACCTAGCATTCTATTTAGTGAAATGCAAGGCGTTATATCTAGGGCGATTTCGTTCCGTAAGAATAAATTTTAGGTAGCTAGTCATTGTCTTATATTGTTCTGCTTCACTGTATTCTCTCCTATATAACTAACGCAATGACTTTTGCTTCTTCCCTTAGTAGTACTTCTGTGTAGCTATATATTATTCCTTGGCTATAGCCCTCATTATAGCCATGACTCTTTCCCTTATTAAAATCCTTGGTATAAATATGTCTCTATTGTTGGTATCATTCATTATAACTGTGCATCTTTTCTTGGCTGTAGATCGAGTTTCGCCCCGACTCTGTTATTTTCTATCTCTGAGCGAGTGGCCAAGGTGATTTGAGGTTGGCTAGCAGCGACGAGTTGCTGGGTCCGCTCCGACATTGTGTTCTTTGATATTGCGGTTTTTTGGTATCTGCTTTCTTGAGGTTAGTTGTGGAACAAGCTCTTATTGACATAGAAAGTTGAAGGATCGAGAGAGAAGATTTACAAATATATGTACAAGAAAATTTTTACATGATATTGAAGGATGGTCAGTGGTTGAGATTAGGGCTCCGATATGAATGATTCACATATTTTTCCCAATTCATCATTCAAATTCAAATATCTTCCGAGGCTTTATTATATAATGAAAATGATCAAAAATTCATGATTTAATTCATGATTTAAATGAATAAAGTCACCTGGGAGGTGAATGGCTAAAATTTGCCCTGCAAGTTAAAAAAACACTCCTAAACTGACAATTTTGTATTTATAATGCCCTAATCGGTTTAAAAGGACAATATTTTAATTAAAAGGCACCCTAAAAAGGTATTTTCAAGCTGCTAAAACTTAGTGTTCAGGCCGTTGTCACGTGATATCGTTCTTCAAATTCATAGTAAGACCCCCTAATTCACAAAATATTTGGGATTCATGCATGGTACTTGAATGATTCAGATAAATCCAAATTCATTTAATTCATGCATTATTTGTTTATTCAAATTCAAATAGGAGCCCTAGAAGTAAGGCTTCATCATCTCGCTAAATGAAACATAGGGCGCCCCCCTGTGCTGTGTGTGGTGTGATGGTTTTGGAGTTACACAGCAGGAAGCGTGCTAGACAACCTCGAAATAAACCTAGGCAAACAACATCCTCAACAGAACATCTCAACTCTACCCCAGTGCCGAGGGCGAGCTACGTCACTATCCGACATTTCCCTCGGCCCAAAATCGAACTTTTGTCCCCAAGACCTCCTTCAGCCTCGCGCCCGCCCCCGCAATCGAAACTAGATGGATTCACCCTCTCGACCCAGAAAGCGAGGCTCCGAAGATCAGCTTGATAACCATATTGATAATTCTGAGCCCGAAAACACTAAACGATCGAAGGCCAGTCTTGAATGTATCTTAGAGCCTATTCCAGGTGGCGATCCGAAGTTCACCGGCAAGCTTCCACTACTGAGCGACGATCGTGCACTTTACATGCATGACTACGACGTTTATTTAAGTGAGCAACAAAATAGGAAAAGTTTAATGATGACTGGCCAGCCTCACCGAGAAGAAGAAGAGCTGTCTGGCACCGTTGTTCACGAGTCTGCTGGTAGGCAGGACTCGCAAACCCCTGTCAATGGAAACACTGGCCAGGGCCCCATCACCAACTATCACAACATGTCCGTCCCGATATCGACCTGCCAAGAAGATCAAGAAATAGTCCTTGCTAGACAGCCAGATTGTCCAGTCGTTACGATGAATCACGATGGTGACCGTAGTACTGTTGGAGGGGGTGGAAATTACACATTGCAAGACTACCACATGCAGCTCATGTTGCTTGAGCAGCAAAACAATCAATTAATGAGAAAGAAAGCTCGTGAAAAGCAAGATAGTGTGCTACGGGCGATTACTTTGCTACCGGATCAACTCAACATCGCTCATACCTCCGTCAAAGAGTTGCTAGAAAATCTTCCCGCTTATTTTCAAAATATAGAGGATTTCAAGCGCTCTATTCCCCGAGACATCGAGACTCTACAAGGCTATGAAGAGGATCTCGATAAGAAGGAAGCCGAAATCAAAGCTTTCGAGAACAGGTACAACGAGTTGATTCAAATGACACCAGAAGCCCTGCAAGGAGAGCTACGGCATTTCAGGGATAAAGCCGTGCTCACGATGCAACAAGATCGGAAAGTATTGAGGCTGAATAGAGACAAAACTGCAAAGAAGGTGGAAGAAAAGAATGAAAGGATTGTAGACTTAGAGGGGGGGTTAGGGAGGTCTAGGGAGTTGGTGCCGGAGCTGATTGAAGACCTGATTAAATTGGTGCCAAAATTGTGTGATGTGCGAATGGTCAATTCTAATGCCAGCATCAGAACGATTGGAGAAAATTATGGAAGGGATTAAAGGTCACTATGCACTGTGGCGCTGCTGTGTGCGTATGGAGTTTCCAAAGAGTTCAGCAGTAACCGGGCTCGTTGCGGAGGAAAAAATGAGGAAGCTAATGTCTAGATCTCACTATTTCATTGCGCCGTCAGCACAAATAAACATATAGAGATTGCAGCCTGCCACTATCAATGCTTCGTTGTTACGTTTGTCTCTACTTAGCGCTTGTAGCCTCTAGAGGATTTTGCTCTGGACCATCGCTTTTGCGCGACGGTAAAGTCATAGCGTGGTGAAAGGGAGACTTTCAATCACAGGAGAGTGTAGCCGCGAACCAGAACCATTGGCTGTGCCGCTTTGCAGTCGTTCCTGAAATCTTATGTTCATACTCAGAAGATAAACATAGGATTTCGGGTCGGGTGTGCATGCTGTGCGAGGATCGAGCAACAATAAAGAATGGCTTCAAGTGCTCACGACTCGAAATTCCGCCTCTTCGACAATCTGCACCATCAAGTCGTCAACCGATTAGAAGATAGCTGTAATCCACCGCCCACCCACCTGACAACAAAATCCTGGCGGATTGGTGACAGCAATCGACCGGGTGGCAATAGCTTAGTATTAAACTCGGCTCCCAAGGTTGCAAGACGTCTGTAGATTTTGTGGACCTCTTTACAGCAAAATCTGGCGTCAAAATCAAAGTTGAATACCGTCCCTCATCCGTTCCTGCTGCATTCTGGTGCCCAAGGTAAAATTGGACCTTGCAAATACTGCAACACTCTCACACCATGTTATGAGCAGTAGCTCGGTCTCGGAACTTAGCAGGATACGACGGAACCTCAGCCATTTCCTCTGTGAAGCCTAGAGGACTCAAGCCATTCATCAACATCATACTTGAAGACATTCTTAGCGGCTTAAATGTCGCGGTTTGCGAAACATGCGCTTTCTTCAGAGACGCTTTAGTTGCTGCATTCGGGACACTGATGTTAAAAAGGTAGAATGTATGGGCACTCGAACTGGCACTTTGAAGATTGAGATTGCCACAAGCACGGTGTTTAGAATGTTGAATTCTTCACACTTGACGGTATGTGCTACCCTGATACCATCCCATGGGTACGGGCTAAGTTGGAGGTCTCCATAGGTTCTCCTTCACCATGGCTTATAATGAGACCTGCTAGGGAGGTCTCATTGGATTCATCGTCCGATGAATGCTTTGAGTTTGCAGCATCGTGGATCAAGATTGCATCAAGGACCACAAAGAATATCTTCCTTCGTGCCATACGCCATTATCCACCAGAGTTATCCACGTCGGATCAGGCACCACAGACCCATATCTCTACGTCTCCAAGGAAAAAGAGCTCCGTACACTACTTTGAGCCACTGCTGGGGAGGCAAGATCCCAATGACAACGACTTGACAACTTTTGAACAACGCCAGAGAGAAATTCCTTTTTCAGCACTCCCAAAGACATTCCAGGATGCAATGACAATAACGAGAAGACTCGGAATCCAAGATATCTGGATCGACTCATTATGCATCATTCAAGATTCTGCAGAAGACTGGAGAAAGGGAGCTGCGAGAGCGGGGCCTGTGTATCGCAACTGCCTTGTCTGTATTGCTGCTGATGGAGCAGTTGATAGCAGTGGAGGTAGTTTCATAGCAGGTGACCGTCGGCGCAATCTCGATATCGCGCATGTGAAATGTTCAGGAAACAGCGACGTACATATCCGTGACTCTCCCCATCCCATGGCTGGGCATGGCTTCGCCCATATCGGGGCCATCAGCGAATTCTATGAAAGCAAACCGATACCCGAGGCTGGGTCATCCAAGAGCAATCTCTTGCCCCAAGAGCTCTCCATTACACTGTGGCCGAATTGGCTTTCAATTGCCCAACCTATATCCAATGCGAATGCCGAGGAAATCGAGAGTTCCGCTGCGATCATGCAGCTGTGCGCGTGCAAACGCATGATACAATATTCGACCAAATCCTTGTCAGCAGACAGAGTAGACTGGGAAGACCGTTTCCGCTGGCCAAATTTCGCTGTACTGTTCACGGATTGCAGTCTCACTTACGAAACGAATAGACTGCATGCCATGTCCAGTATGGCGGCAGTGTTAAGAGGGTCAGAGTGGAGACTTTTGGCCTGGGCTGTGGAGGGGGCGAACTTCCGCTGAGTTTGCTTTGACGTATGATTTCCAAGCATGCCAATCGAGCTGCTTTGGTAAGTCACGGGCATGGGAAGTACTACGCCCCAAGCTGGTCGTGGACTTCTTTTGCCGGCGGAAGTGGTGTTTATTGCACTGCCTGGAAGATCCTATAACTTCATATTGGTTCCAGATCTGGAGGTCCTAGAAGCGACTTGTGTGCCAGTTGGTGCCAATCCATATGGACCAGTACGGTCAGGATATCTCAAGGTGCGGGGGCTACTTGCCCCTATTTTCCTTGGAGACACGGTCAACGCAGCACCCATTGGTAGATGTTTGATTGTGATGTTGTTGAAGGCAGGGTAACAGAACTGGTAGACGGCGAGCCTCTGTAGGCTCTCCTTGTAGCTCATGGTGAAAAACCTAAGCCGGGAATGTCTGATCTTGAAGGACATCATTGCATAGTCTTGCGGAAATCCCATCTTGAGGAAAGCGCATTCGAAAGAATTGGCTGTATGTGGGCTTTGAAGTACTGGCGTAGTGAGCTTCCCAAAAGAGCGGAGCTTAGAGTTGTCACCTTGCTTTGAATTATCTGGTCTATTAAATCTATATATAGCGAAAATTATGTATATCGAACAGCATTTGATGTGCCAGACTCCAGAACACCAGCGCTGTAATGTAGGGATCATACTCCAATTAGATGAGTTGGTGAATATCGTCGAATCCTTGCTCTGCGTCTCGACAACTGTTTCAAAAGTTAGTCATGTCTTCCCAGCATTTGGAGAGTACGAACCTCAATAACTGACGCCCAAGACAATAGCACAATCAGTTCCCACGTGTCGCCAAAAAGTTCTGCGACCCTGATCCTCAGTCTACCCCGCTTCTTCCACTTCAACAGTCCCTTCCCCAAGTATTCGGCCAATATTAAGTCCTCCCTTCCTTCTTCGACCAGTACTAAATCGCCTTGATCATCCATTATGTTGTTTCTTGTCCTGATCCAGTTAAAAGTCCTCCGCTGTCCATTGGGTATCTCGTGCTCAAACTCGTACTTCATGTGTGTCCAGAACCCCTTGTTTCCCATCTTCTCCCAAATTACCCCTTGAGGATTCTTTTCAAAGTCTCCAATGCCGATTGTATTGACCCCCGCCAGCGGTATATGCGCGACCCCAAGACTCTTCCCCTTCTTATCTGTGCCCGATCGCAAAATCACCCCTGGGACATGTGGTAGGAAGAAGCGGTGTTCGACGTAATAGAAGCGGCCAGTATCCGTCAAGTTCACGGGGCAAATGCGGAGATTCGTTACGAACGCATCATAGACAGTGTATTCTGTGAAGTCTTCCTCGTCAAGTATGCCCAGCCCATATGCCGCTGCAATGCTGTCGTAGTGTTGGGCTTTCGCGGGAGAGGAGTCAAACGGGTTCAATTTTTCTTGCGCTGGAGTGGGAGCAGGCGCGGCGTCCACTTCTGGGGCGGTTTTGTCGAATCGATGGTCGAGGCTGTGGCGTACAGGCGTGTTCGATCCTCCTATGTCCAACTCGTCCAGGTTCCGCAGCGCGGCCTCCATGGCCGATATTCTGTCTCGTAGTTCTATCATGATTAAGAAATGCACAGAAGGAATGAAAAATAACAGACTCTATGCGCTCTTGCACTGACAAGAAACCGGAGGCAATTGAAGAAATCTTCAACCACACTTCCACTGACGGCATTGCTGATTTAGTCATCTTCCACAAGCAAGGGTGAAGCCGAGGATGATGTATGAGATAACAGGGCAGAGGACGGATCATTCGAGACTTTAACAGCGTGTTGCAGCCCGAAATGGGATGGGTATGCGATGTTATCTTTTCTGGCAGGTAGAAGAAGGGTGGACATTTTCCGTCCAGTCGCTGACCACGCTAGAAACTTTGACAGACCACTGCTGCAGGTCAAGAACCCGGCATTTAGCCAGCACCTATCATGGCTGAAGTCGGAACCGGATAAACCCGACTGAGTCTGAAGTCTGTGCCATTAAAATACACGGCCTCGCCGAGGATGAGGAGTAAGGGATGCGTTGAACGTTGTATATACAGCACATAATAAAGTGACGTTTGAATTTGAACGCCTACGAGGCCGGATTTAAGACCCAGCCGAAACCTTCATCACGTGCGCTCCCCAACACTCTTCAGGTTCGATTTCCATTTGCCAATGGAAGTCCACAGCCAGTCAGAAAACCCCCGATCTAAAAAGTCCGCTGGCTCTCAATCTCTCCCTGAGATTCCCAAATCGAGCGTCAATGATTATTTCTGGGGTTTGAAAGTCAACTGCTGGGAGATGCTTCTCATGTTCTTCTTGAAAAAGCCCCTCAACGTGTTCGTACACCTTTCAGTCCGTTGTATTGATAGTTGGCTTAAGCAGGAAAAAGGCTTCTCCGCCAAATTTGGCCGTCTTCTTCTGGTTCCCACACCAGGGGCTGACAAGTCTTCCCGGACACTTAAAAAGTAACAGCCCCATTTTTAACTTTTCAACACAATACAAATTAAAAATTCTGAATTGAGAGAATTATTCATTGCAATTTGCTCTACACTTCCATCTACTTTCAATTATTTAGTTGATGTGGCTGGTAGAGAAAATACGGGTGCGAATTATTCGAGTGTCCGGACAGACTTGTCAATCCCTGGTGCCACTACAAAACGGCAAAGTCAGCAATTACTTCATTGGGAATGTTCCAGAGTCCCGAGATATGTTGCAAGAGTCACGACTCCAGAAACAGTCCGGATTAGGAAATTTTTTGCTCCTCAGTCATGACTTACAGAAAATGTCGAAATTTCTAAGACAGAATTTTGTAAAGATGGTAGCATTCTCCTCCTTTCCCAGGACCCTAAGCGCATAGCGTCTTCAATACTCAGCGATCCAACTATATCAGCCCAGTCATCATTTCGCGGACTGCGATATCCGAATTAGCATTTACTCAACGGGGAAAGAGAGAACCGAGAGCCAAGTTGAGTATCACAGGTTTGAACTCGGAGGTATTCCCTTTGAAGAATTTTTGTGCTAGAGCTCTTGTACATGAACCGGAGGTGGAGTCGATTGCCCCGATAATTACTTACTACGGCAGGTAAGCTTGTTAGATGTGAAGAAGAGCACATCCTTTGTGATATCGATGAAGATTGATACGGGACGAAGGACCGCACAGCACCGTGTTGGCCTATCAACGAGATGGCGGTAGTCTCTGTGTCTCTCTCTGCGGCTTCCTCTGTTGACGCGAGGGTGTTTAGCAAAAGGATAGTAGAAGGTGACATATCACCTCCAAGGAAGCCTATGAGTTCCGTGGAACGGCATAATCTCCATATCATGACTCGAATCTCTTCCGGAGTCGAGGGAACAGGTGGAATTCTTGAAGGGCTGTTTCATTCTCAACTGCATGATATGGTTGCTTGATATGCGTGATGTCAAAGTCCTGCTGTGTTGTCGTTTCGGTCTCCACTGTCGGTAGTATGCGCTCCATGACTGCCAGGCTCTCTCACTTTCAAAATCCAGCCTGACAGGATGTCGGCGCTTGGTCTAGCAAGGTCTGAATTCCAAAGCCGTTACTATCTGATTGAAGATTATGAACGGTTTGAAACAACAAAATAATATTGTCAGAGTCGAATAGATTTGTATAATTAAGGGTGAACTTGGAAGAGATGGTTGTGTGAAATGAAGAAAATGAGGCGGTTGTCCTCCAAAATGCGGATTCAGTAAATCCGATGACAGAAATGAAGGGTCAATAGAGGCACGTACAGCTGTGATCCACGACTTCTTTGCACCACAATCCCTTACTTGTTCACCTAAATAGACACCACTTTAGGCCGTTAGCACACCTCGGATTTCCCTGAAAAGCTTTTCACGAAACCTTTTACATCACACACAAATAACATTGGAAAGTTTCAGTGGCCGAGTCTTTCAATGCAAAAATAACAAATCCGATCTGCCGCTACAGGACTCTTTACTCCAACATAAGACTTCTATTTTAGAGAAACATTGCAGTTCCCAGCCGCTGGTAGTTCCCTATTTCATCATACCAAAGGAAATATGCAACAATAAAGTAATCACAATCTTCATATCATGGCAATCCAAGCCATATTGCTCTATGTCAACATCTCGTCACTTATCATAGTCCAATATCTCGCCCAACGGGCAGGAGCTACGACCCAGGCTCTAAACATCCAACCTTAATCAGCTTCAAAACTGTTGACAGTGTCTTCCTTTCCAGCAGGGATGTTGGACAATACGCAAAAATGTTCCACGAAATTGGCGAGAGATTATCAGGAAGAAAGGCGAGCCCTGCTTCGGGGGACTTTGCAGTGACATTTGTCGCAAATGCTGCACAAGGCGAGGAGGCGAAGCTAGCCAACTGGGTTACTTCCAGGGCAATTATTCGTGTCAGGGCACGACTGTTGCTGCGGGACATGTTCGCACCAGTTCCGGCTCCTCCGGCTCTACTCTCTCTACGCAATCGCTCTCTCTTATTGCTAGCATCACTCTCAGCATTGCCTTGTCGGCGTTGTGATTAGAGAAAAGATAGCACCATGTTCATATGTCTCTTCCAGGTTTTACGAGTGCGTTCGGGAGCGCAGGCGCGAAGGAGTTGGGGTCATTGACGTACCGTCTTTATAATTCCAGAGTTGCAGCTAGGAAGCTGGAAAGAGGATGTATTGTAAAAGTTATAAGTCAGACTAGATTGTGGCTTAATAACAGTGCATGTGGAGCTCGAGTGCTTTCATGAACAACGGAATGGGATCCACGCTCCTATTCACTTAATTCTACCAGCTCGACTTCTCCGCACTCGCAAGCTGGAGTCCCATAAGCCATTTTTGCGATAATATTCTTGTTGCAAACGACAATTCCAACACCATTCGGGACCGTTGAGTCGTATAGAAGACCTAGGATTCGGTAGACATGAGCGGTATCTGGTTTGGGCACTTCCCAGACGGACAGTCTAAAGAGTGAACGATTACCGCAGAACTTACACCAAATTCGAGCAAGGCCCTCGATATGTTGATGCCCTCGAGCTGGATGTTGGTACCACTCGGCTTCTGTGGTTGCGTCTTCCATTCAGACATGTTTGTCCGCGGTAGTAGGCTTATCTAGCCCTAAGATTTCAATCAACTGTTGCGAGACGTCCAATTGTTTGCTATGGCTTGGCAAAGAATGGCTACTGGACAGCGTGAACTCCCTGACTAGCTCTCTAATTCGCTCGTACCGAGCCTTCTTCGTTGGCCGAATCCATACTGCCAGGTCTCTCCCAATGAGTATATAGCGCTTTTCTTTCACAATCAACAAAGACTTGATTGATTGCATGGCAAAAGACCTTTGGGTCGAGTATTCCACTGCATCTCAAAATCTTTGAGGAAACATGACGAAAGACATGATCTGAGGAATGCTCCCTGAGGTCATAAAACCCGAACTCTTCGATATTGCCAACTGGATCGAGTGCAGGCTTTATAAATCCCCCCCCCCCCCTTTCCCGGTCAACACGCCGCCTCCTAACACCGCCTGTAACAAAAACTCGGATTGTAGTCAGTACACATGCACGGGTGGATCGGCTGCAACAAGCGTGACTGGAGCAGCAGGCGATCCGCTCACTTCGCTATGCCAATGTTGAGTCGAGAAGGAGGTTCCGTATAAATGTAGATAAATAGCATTCACGATCATTCCTTTGTCGCTAATTAATGCTGCTGCTTCATACCTTATTATAACCGGGCCCCCTATAGTGCATTTACGTGTGTTTGAAATGGTCGGGTATCACGAACACACTGCCATTCTGTGATAGGCTGAAGGCTTCTTGTCTACTTGACAGCAAATCCATCCAGGTAAAGTTTTGCCGAAGGGTCGGCGCGGTGCTCCTTTGGGTTGCAAGAGGTCTGGCCTCATAAAACACGCTCAAACTGGCTATGGAGGAGGCTGTAGTAGTAAATAAAATCTGACCGCCGTTAGGATGAAAATCTGGGTCATCAAAAGCTGCGTCGAAGGTGTTGATGTAAACGTCAGGTTCATCGCCAGGCTGCCAGGCAGGCTGCCAGTGAGTGAGAACACGTCCGCGGCCAGGCCAATCGCAAAAACACCCGTGTAAGGGTATAGTAGTACAAGCTTGATTTGCACCTCCATTGCAGTCGGTGGAGCTGCAGGCGATGTATTCAGGACAGCAGGGACAACCGTGCAAGGCTGTTTCAGTGCCATCGATGACAAGCTTGCCATCCGCCTGATTGCATTGTGGGGTCAACGACGTCTCGGTCTTCCAATCGTGGGGATCAAGACACCTAACTGGAGGATCGCGTGGACAATTCCTGCTACCCAGTGTTATCGCTCCAATGTCGTTGTTCAATGATTCATATATAGTAAGATCTGCTAACGCGTCTTCCACCTGCGCAGCAGGAGCAGCGTCGAGTGGCGCGCTCGTAGGAGGGGTCGGGGTCGGCACTCTTCGGTTAGATGAGACACAAACACAGTCAGCAAGGAGTTCCGACTGACAAATCTCTTTAGAGGGGCTGCCGGCACATTTTGGGTCATCGCAATCGACTAAGCGCGGACAACAGCGACAGCCAAACACTTCTTCCCCAAAACATGACGCCGTCGTGTTGACGGCAACGATACGGAGGGTCTGCCCAAGAAATGCCCCGGCACCCAGGGTCGTCGCACGAGATAGGCGCTGGCACTTGGGGCCATCCTATTATCTCGGGGCACCTTTCGAGGCCCCGTGAGAATTGACTAAGATCTTCTGCACTTGTGTTGGTGGTGGTGATGAAGGCTGCGCCGCCGCGGATGACGAACTGAACGAGTAAAACGAGCATTGTGAACGTGGCGGGTAGGTAAATATTGATAATAGTTTTGCCCTTTAGATACATGAACAATTTCTCGGGCGAAGAGGCAATTGAATTTTGGGAAGCTAGTGGAATAAAAATGGTTGAAGATAAGAGGGAAAGGGCGGGTGACGAAATTTTGGTGCCTGAAGGATGAAAGTAAGCTGGCCGCATCAAATTTTCTATTAGCTATAGGTAGCTATATTGCAAAGGGTAGGCGGAAGCTCCTAACTGACCTAAGTAACGAAGATCAGAAGTCAGGGACCAAGGGTACTGTGAGGTGGTTAGAACAAATGGTAGGCAATAAGCTCAATTCAGTACAATAGTAGAGATTATCTATTCTCCACCCCTTTGTGGATCCCTAGGTTGGGACAATCGTCGCATAAAACAGCGACCAAGCCCCTGAATTCGGCGACCATCGCACCTGAACATTGCGTTTATCTGTAATTGGGGAACTAATTTTAGGTAATTTTGCCGGGTCCCCAGGAAGCCTGTATTTGGGTACTGGTACAATGCCTGGACTAGTACAAGTTGTGGACGAATAATCGATAGCAGGCAGATATAGTCAATAGGATGAGGGGGAAGAGGGGAATACTCATCATCTTCAAGTTCCTCCTCTCCACTTTCCTATCTTCCCAATCATCGTTCACACACTCTTTCTTCGGCCCACTCATTGTAAGAAGCTTGCAATACATCCTCACAAGAATCACGCCAGCCTTGAACATAGGCATCGACCGTTTGCTTGTTCAGTGGTGGTGAAGACGGAGAGTTTCGAATTGCTGCTACAGCGAAAGTACCAGTCATAGGAGATGTCGGCGGAGGTGAATTTGCAGGAGTGTGAGCAACGGGAGAGAGTAGTTGGAGAATCTTGGAGCCGGATTTTTCGACTTGAGATAGAGAGTCGTTGTAACCTTTAACGTAGGCGGCGTTGGTTTGCTGGAGCTCGAGGGTGTGATGTTGAGGATTCTCCTACGGAAATTGTTTGCTGTTCCTGAGTTTGCATGGGGGTCTGGGTCTTACTTGTCTGTGGGAGGCATCTTGCATACTATGGCTGATAATTCTGCCATGTCTGTCTGGTTGTAGTTGGTATGAGATGTGTTGATGAGTAATTGATGTGACGAGGTTCTGAAGCGTTATGTTGCTTCGAGTATGAAAATTGTTCGATGTTTGTGAAATAGAGAGTTAATATACTACTGTCAGAAACTTGGGAGTGGGTTGTGAATCACTGCAAGCTGTGAATCAAGCCTAACTGTCAGACTTTATGATTAACAGGGCTTTCATCGTACTATGATCCTCAGCCTGACCAAAAGGGAAGATTCATGACCATCGGATTGTGCCCCTATCAGGGATACATTCACAGCAACAAAACCCAATACAAAAGCTTCAGATATATCTGTCAATTCAAAGCAATGGCCAATGACCCAACCGTCAATGACCTCGCTGACCTCAGAGAAAGGCAGAGAAATCGGTGCAAGAAGGAGATCAGGCGAGAATGAAAGACGCTGATTAGATCTTCTCATTGGAGGAACATAGCGGTTGCAAGCACATCAGCATCAAAAGATAAGATATATCAACAACAAAATCTGTATCAACAAGGAAATGAATATTGACACCAAAATACGCGACAGAACGCCGGAAAACATCGAACTAGACAGCTTGTCGAGCAAAGATCGCCTGTCCACAGGTTGAGTCACCAGAAACATCAAGGACTTCTGGCACAGGGTGGAACATGGGGGGCCAATTCCCTATTTTTCTTGCTGCAGAGATCACATTCATAGTATGGTTAGGGCAGTGAGAGGAGATGGGGCATTATACTTTGGACGAGCGGGGTTTGAAGAAAGACTTCATCCCATCACATCCAATCACATTCGATTGAAGGTAGGTGTCTTTCAGGCAAGACTTTGCAGGAAGGAACAAGTTGGGTGGTATTGATGGCATTGATGGCATTGTACTGCAACTCAAAATGCTACAACTCAACTTTTACTGCACCATCTTATGCGAGCTTCTCCAAGTTTCAATCTCCTGCTCGCTCAGCTCCCTCAACTTGTTGACCGCAGGCGCCTTACCAGTCACAACACCCTGCGCCACCTCTGCCGCTCTGCTGATAGCATTATTTCTCACAATCGCATATGTAGCTGTCTTGGCCTCCACTCTGATGACGCCGATTCTCGGGTCCTGCGGTCCACCGTCATGCTTTCCGTCTCCGAGGTCACCTAACCAGGCCTTCAATGTGGGCGAGTAGTATTTCTCGACGGTGGAGCGGTCGGTGACGATGGAGGCGGTACCGCTGATTGAGGCCCATTCGCCGGAGGAGTTGAGGAAGGAAACGTTGATGTGTGGGTCGGATTCGATGTCGTTTGTCTTTCCAGATTCCGTGTTGGTATGGAAGATGAGGTCAATGCCGCCGCTCTCCTATGTACCATGTTAGTCTTGCTCTAAAAGAGTGCCGGGAGGGACGTAAAGGGAGCACGGAGTGCAAGGAGGGTCGGGCCTGAGTTTGAGTACCTTTGCAGTTAATGCCATGCATCTTGAGACCAATTGCCCGCTGGATCCATCACGTGTGGTCATCATGCCAAACTTGCAGGCAGAAATGAACTCACTGAGATCCTCGACCTTCTCTTTGATGGGTGCATCGTCGATGTTCTTCGCCTTATATGGGTCTGCTGGCTTGCTCCCAGTATCTGCGTCGGAGAGAGACATTCTGAAGGTTGAAGTGGCAAAGGTTCTTGGTTGTGTTTTGTTTGGTCTGATGAGGGGTATTGTCAGTGGACGAATTGGCTTGATGGAGAATCTTGTAGAGCGTAGAAGTCGAGGAGAGAAATCAAGATTTCATTGTGCAAGAGGTTTGAAGGAAGACTTACATTCAAAAGTTTGATGTTTTGAGGAAATGTGAAGAGAATCAAATCGTCATGCACCTTTATAAACCCGACTTCCAAATCAGCAGATGCCAAAGCGCCTCAATGATCGAGTTCTGGGTGACGTCAGGTCTTGTCAAAGGCAATCAAGCTTCGAAGACGCGACCCCGATCGATAGCCAGGTCCAGCCACAAAATCACCTGGATAATGGAGTTCCAATCAATCATCTTGATCCTGAGAGCAGCATCAATTCATTGGGAATCAGGTACGTTGCAGATAATCCACATCTTCAAATCTCTATATCCCAACACGAGGGAGCTAGAGCCTTCCCCGCATTTCAAGATGTTGACGACATCGTTTTTGGAGAAGGCCGATGTCCAGGATATGGCTTAGTAATCAAGGCTCCTGGAGGAACACGGCCGTAGGGTACGGCCATAGGGTACAGCAGTTCAGGGAGTTCAGTACTCTATAAATACACGTTCTATAGTCACTAGATGAATGAACAATCACAAATCATGCCTTTATTTTGCACAGCCGGACAGGAAGACACTAGTCACGTGCATCATGATCGAGCGCGAGCGTATTTACTCCGAGGTTGAGCCGCGACTTCCTCCAACTTCGCGTTCCTTCTCCAACTCTCCCTTTCTCGCCATCTTCCACAATCTGAATCAAAACACAGAACTCCAAACACTCTGTGGACAAAGAACCATTCCAGGTTGATAAATCACTGACAGTCGCACTTACAGACCGCACAGGTTTCCTCTTTACAACCATCCACTCCCCGAAATCTCCCCTACTTATTTTACCCTCACCCTCACCTCTGAAGTTCCTTCCTTTCAATCATTCACTTCGTCTGAATCACTGATCGAAAAGCTTCGATCGGGACCTTCCTGGACTTTCGAGGCTTGCTCGACAATTTGGAACGACCCAAAAGTCATCGAGAAAGCCGAACGCTGAGTTCGCGCGAGCCAAAATGGCGCATCAACATAATCCGAACCACGTAAGTGTCCTCCTTCCTAGTCACACGTGGGCGAAGCGGCTTTGGAGTCTTTCAAAAGGGGAGAACGACTTGAAGACTCTTGCTAAGCCTTAAAAGATCTGCATGCTGGATGGCCCAGACTATCCCAATCCATCCACATCCGCCAAGTCCCGTCACGATGAATTGCTCGCGGAAAATGAACGACTCAGGGCACTCTTATTAGAGAATGGCCTCTCGTGGATTCCGGCAAAGCCTAAGGAACCCGTCAAGGTCCACAAGATGAAGACTCGCAAGAGCTCGGCTCCGTCCGACCAGGAACTGCCCCATATCCCAATGGAGATTCAGCTGCGCATCCTTGGATTTGCGATGAGATGCTCATTTCCTATCATCGATCCGTTCTTCAAGCCTCGAAATGAGCATCTCACGAAGGATGAGAGAGCCCAGCGCAAAGAATTGCCTGTCCGTAAGTACACCATCCCCAATCTCTCAACTCCCCTGGACGATTCACACCTTTATCCAGTGGTGCTGATCAAGTTATCCCAGAAATACTCGCCACCTGCAAAGCTTATCGCGAGGAGGGTTCTAAGCTCTTCTTCAATAACTCCTTCGTCTTCACCCAAGTGGCCGCTCTTGAGAATTTCGCCTTCGTATCCTGCGAGTTTCGCTCCACCGTCAAGCATGTTACACTCAGGGTCGTAGGCAAATACTACGATGATGAGCCTTCGAAACGAAACTTACTCAATACTCAATATCATCCGGCGGTACATGATTTCAAGATACCCATCTACGGACGACCAAAGGGGGCGGAAATGGATAGAGGAATCCATGCTTATTGCTGGAATCAATTTGTGGATTTCATGATGAATCTACAGGTGCCCTCGGGTTCGCGCCGTCTGTCTAAGCTTTTCCCTGCTCTCACAAGAATGCGAGTTGACCTTGTCAATTTCAGCGACCACCTTCACTACCCTGGACCAAACTTTGCTTCCGTCCTCCGATGGCACACTGGCCCTTTCTTGGATGAGTTGATTATGACTGGAATTCCAGAAGACGATCCTGAGGAGGGACCAGAACAGATGTTCACCAGAATCGTCAAGGATGAAGGAGTATTTGCGTCAGGGCCCCCTATCTTCATCTCGCTGGTGAAGAGCCTCAAACCTATTCCTCCTCTTGGTCTTGCTGTCAGAGTGGTCCGCGCCGACGAAGGAACGAAAATCATCAGATTAATCCAGAACAAGGACAAGAAGTCCGCCAAGCGTCTCCGTGCTTCACTTGATCCGGAGGACGGCAAACCACCAAAGTCATATTATCCACCTGGCCGAACAATCTGGAAGTTCACCCAAGACTCTTTGCGAGACCCGGAGAGAAAATGGATTGAGTTCGACCGCGAATCCGGATACCCTGCTGATGATATAGACATAGACATGTGGTCGGATATGGTTGACTCGATGATGTACGACTCGGAAGGAAATCCTATTGATGAAGATGGAAACCTCCTTGATTCAGATGGTAATCCGCTTGGTTCCGACGATGATATGGACGAGGGCGAAGATGATGACATGCCAGCCTTGTTGACTGCCTGAACTCGACATGATACCTTTTTCGGCATTCTTTGAAGATTCGTTACGAACCTACATACACTTTGTACGATATTTCGCCGGTTCGGGCGGGCATTTTCAAAAGCCGGTGTTGCTATGGCTCACATTGCATTTTTCTGCGACATGATACCCCGCCAAAATGGCTGCCAAAGGTTGTAACTTGGCATTCACAGGCCTTGGTTTCTGTTTCCTTTTCTTTCCGAAGATCGTACTACACTTGCTAGTCGCATTCATAGATCTTGTAGAGATAGACTCCAAATACATGCAATGACTTCGCGACTCTTGCTTCAATGGGTGGTGGGCATGAGTGGCCCTTCGTGTCTCCATCGTCGCTTCCAGCTTACAGTGATTGAATGAAACTAATATCATCTACTCCTGCCTTTTATTGACATTCATCCTACCTTCAATTTTCAACCGCGTTTTCAACGCGATCTCGACAAACACTTAACAAATGCAATACGTTACCAGCTTCTCACCAAACCCCCCAACTCTTGACATCAAGAGACTAATGTGCCCCCACCTCAACAAATCAAGCCTCCAGCCCAAGCCGAGAGCAGCAAAGGCACACCGCCCCGGAAGATCGATTCAAAGCATTCTGAGAGTGGCAAGGCCACCAGAAACAAAACAACCAACAATCCGCAGCGCAACCACCAACTAGTCAAGCTGGATCTTCCACTTCGAGAAATGATGAGACGACTGTTCTAGTGTTAGCTAGTATAATTCCCTGTTTGGATTCTTCTATCTTGTTTAAATCGATTGATTTAGAATGTATGCTAGGTACTGCTATTGTGTATATAGGAATCTGTACCTCCGCCCCTTCAGCTACTTCCTTCCCCCATTCCCCTGCTAGCTCTCTGAGCATGTTAGCCTCTTGTATTGCTGCTGTAGAGATAGCTAGGTCTCTGCTCTTCATCTGATTTGCTATGAGGATCTCTAGTGTCTTTATTCTTGGGTCTGAGTTCCTTTGTATTGCTTGTGTGTGGTGTTTCATTCTTGTAGCTGTAAATGTTCTGAAGGCTTTGGCTGTTGGCTGGCTGTGTAGTCGAATTCGTATGGTAAGAGTTGGGGCCATTACTCTCCGCCCACCTAAGCGAGAACACGATTTTTGACACTCCCTTTTAAATAAATTATTATAATTTAAATATCAATTATTTTAAATTGAAATTGAAAACATAAATCAATTAATAGTGGCTAATCCACGTACTACAATCATATCCTCAATTTTGCAAGTCAATTGTTCCGTATAATGCCGGAAGTCACGTGGATCAACCTGATCTCAAAGCTTTTGAAGCTCCCTATACATGTCCTCCCTATTTTTTAGTATATACAGCAATTTCTTTAGCTCTTCTTTTATCCCTCGCTATACCTTCTCAATTGGATTCAAATCTGGCAAAGAAGGAGGCCAACAAAACCCCCTAATTCTATTGTAGTCTAGGTAATCGAGCGTTCCCCGCATAGACCTTAGACCTATCCTCTATGAAGATATACTCCGGACCTAACTAGTCAAACAACGGGAAAACAACAGGTTGTAAGACTTGCTAGAGGTAGGCCTTAGAGCAAATACCCTTCCTCTTAGGGAGCTTCTCTAAGAAGACTAATTCCGACTTATAGTCCTACCCCAATTGCCCTCCAAATCATGACTGAGAACCTTCCTGATCTATAAACCGACCGCATATAATCTATATAGCGTTTTTCGTCTACTTGGCGTGTGACCCAGATCCTCCCACACTTTCTAACCTCAAATGTAGCTTCGTCCGACTAGATAACCTTACGCTAATCGCCTCTATGCTTGCTATCATTCCTGTGTACTGCATAGTCGGATGTCCCCCACTACCTATGCTCCAAAGCAAACCCCAATCTCTTCTTAGCTTGCTTACGTGATATAGGGTCTAGGGCATGAGATATAGCGTCGGTAGCCTGCGCGGTGTAGTTCTCGACAAATAGTCCGGACAGAGGCTTTGACTCCTAGCTAGGCTTTGACCTGCGCAAATGACAGCCGGCGCGTCGACTAGTCTTTTGCGATATAGCGTATACAACGACGAATTTCTCTGACAGACATCAAATGCGGCTTGTAAGGTTTGCCTTTCCGTGATCTGCGCGAGTGTTCTTGGTATAGGATATCCTTAATCGTCCTCCTTAGTGCACCGGTATGAAGGATGATTTCGCGTTGAGAGAAACCGAGTCGTTGCATTCCACGAATAACGGCACGCGCAGGAGTAGGCCATTCGCCGCCCTCTTCAGGAATATTGGGGCTTGATAAAATGATATCCCCCATTTTGAGTATCGAGCAATTATTGTTGATAGTTAATTTTTAAATTAATTGAAGGTAAGGAGATCATGAAAACCAGTCCGGAAATTAATTTCGCTTAAATGGGCGGGTAGTAATGGCCCCAGCTCTTACTCTGAGCTACTATAAAGGAGCTTGCTGGTGACACTTGCTTGGAGGGCGGGAGAAGGGAGGGACGGGAGGCTGCGGCAGAGGTATAGGTTTTTGTGGTAGTTGAGATACGGTCTGCGGCAGAGTTCATAGAGGTTGCGGTTTTCTGGATCTCTTAAACGAAGTCATGGGTCTTAGTTACTGTAGTTTAGGTTCCTTGGACGGGGATCCTGATGTTCTCTATGTTTTCGTAGAATTGGGCAGGGGTAGGTTGTCGCAGGATCTTGTCTGTCGAATCAGACGATATTGTATGGTAAAATCATGTATGTATTGATGTCTCTAAGGAAGGAAAGTTGGAGGGTTGCCAGAACCCGAAATATGTGTACATAACCGTTGCCATAGCAACCAGTTCATCTGGCATTGTCACAGTGCGCTGATGCTTCTCATGAGAATTCTGTAGGTGCTGGCCGGCATGGAATCTCTGTTGTACGCGGTAAAGCTATCAAAGACTTTTATGTCTTCTTTGAGTTTGCTTGCATGCTCTTCAATTGGGTCTGGGTATGCCCCTAGTTCGGGCCATGTTGAGGATCCCATTGCTGCTACTAGAGCACAGGGCTATACTCTGGATGCTGGGATAGCTTCTGCGGGCCAGAAACTATGGGTTGGATGCGTTTTCAGGTGTTTATTTAAAAAAAAAAAAAAAAAAAAATTGATGAGCTTCGAGAGATGTTCTTTATAAATAAATATTTTAATTTTTTTTAATTTTTTTTTTCGATCCCGACGACACCTTCGGCGGAGCTATTCGATTCGGCAGCCTTAGGTAATTAAATACAAAAGTTACGCACATATTCAGACCTAATGCCTGAGTTACGTGCTGGCAAAACGCTAAGGGCGCGTTTCTAAGCGACCGGCGTTTTTGGCCTGAATCCTCAGGCCTCAGATATGATCTTTCCGTCCGAACCGTCACATTTATCTTATTAATACAACTAATATGTCTTATTAGTTTCCCTGACAGTGAGACTCCCTTTGGTAGAGCTGTTACAAATAGTTATTCTAACCTAAAACGTTGGCGGATCAACAGTTGCAGCACGACAGTTCGTTGTTATGCCGCTACCACAAATACGTGGGTTTACGGTTCCGAGGTCTATATCATCAAAACTGTTATAAAAATTATACATTAGCATATGCTCAATCGGGCTAGAGAGAAGCTGCAAAGAGAGGAAAGAGGAGCAGGGTGGTCGAAGATACTTACTAGAAGACAGCAAACGGGCCAGTCTTGCCTTCAAGCCTAGCGGCCTCCCCACCATTGAGCTCTTCCCAGCCCAAGAGTTTGAGGTTGCTCCAGCCCTGGATAAAATCTACTTCGGCTAAGTGCCCAAGTCCTATCAAAGGCTCGATGTATCTTCCAGTCTTTGAATTGATAACAAATCGGTACGGCGCTGCAGAGTTGAATTCATCTTGAAGTCCGATGAAGGATGCCATGACCTTGACTTCGTCTTCATCCACGACTTCGCCCATAAAGGTTTTGATCCGAAGAAGATCTTGAAATGGGACATCAGCGTTTTTTTATGAAAATCCAGGATATGTGATTTAGGCTGGATTGATGTTACTCACCCTGGACTTCATATACCCCACCAGTTTTCTGACTACGGAGACCAGGACCCGCCTCTTTTAACATTTTTAGAGCTTCAGGAGATAGATCTGTTGTCCTTAAGCAGAGACCTGTGGCTGGTGGTATTTGAGAGACACTGCCATGGTCATTAGTTTGGAACTTGTCCACAGTGGTTGATTGAAGATCTTCTACGTACCCTGGCAGAAACGCGTCGTCTATCATATATATGGAAGTCCAGTCGGATATTGCCTGACGCTCCTCCTCCGTGATGCCATATAGCTCTTTGGCCTTCTCGGCAATTTGGATAGCGTTCACCTTTTGGGTATAGCGAGCATCGTAGAATGCTTTCGTAACTGTATCCGTGTCTAGTGGGACATTTATTCTGTCGACAAAGAACGTCGAAAATCCATCTCGCATTTTCTGGAGCAAGGTACTCTCGTCTGTTGATAGGCCAGCCGTTGTGGTCAGCGTACCGATGGTCCGAGGCGTATTGTCCACGACTGGTATTGCGTCACCCTCGTCCTTCGAACCAGAGTCTGATTCGTTTCCTGAATCACTGTCTGTCTCAGAATATGAGTCCTCCGGCCTTTCCTGAAACTCGTTAGATGGAAGGCAGCAGAGATCAAGCTTAGTTGCGCGTGGAAGCAAATCTCGAACATGTGCTCTCTTTGTAGCCTTTACAACGCAAGTCTGACAGTTCTCGAATGCTAATAATCAAAGATGGTCAGTGTCTACCTAGACTAATGAGAGACTTAACAGGGAGTAAGGATATTACCTGCTTCGTCGATCGAGCGCTTCAAAGCAGTTTTGTCGGCTTCTGTTGCTATTGGCATTGGTGTGCCATCACCAGCGTCTCGGTAGATGCGGACGACACCATTTTCCCCTTCAGCCTCAAGGAGATATCCTGATGTGATCGGTAGTGTCTCCGTAAAGCTACCCGCCTCCTTTGCTGTAGCCCTTTCAAGGACGCTGGTCACCTGAGTCAAGCCCTTTGCAGCTTCAGCTACGGAGGAGATCCCATCAAGAATCATCACTACATCAGTAAACACAGAGCCAGCCTTTTCAATACTATTGTCGTAGTCGAGAGGTTTAATCATCTGTATCTAACGTTAGTCTCGTATAGGGAAAATATCCATAGGAGGTACTAACAAAGTGAGTCTTGAAAACTGTAGCACAATTTTGTCGTAGCCTCTCTGTTGCGTTGACCTGTAATAGAGATTCGTACGCGCTTACCGCTCGGCAGGCATTTTGAAGCTGCTCAGCAGCCCTATCGGCAAAAAAGTTGATAATTCCAATGCCTTGATTGACTATGTTCTTGAAAACACCTACTCATCGAGTCAGACATAGGTATCCCTGCTTGAGCATCTAACTCACCGATCCAGAATTGATCTTCCAACGGGATTAAGCTTGGATCATCCTCGCATAGCAAACAGTTTCCCGTTGCTCGCCTTGAGACAGCGCCGCCGCCACTGGCTATATATTTGATGCCACCAAACTGGTCTGATAAACAGGCAGCACCTCCTGGGTTTGCAACGCAAGGACCTTGACTAATACCCCTCATACAGGTCTCAATTTCATCACTGGCATTTAGACCGGCTCTGATTGTCGGAATGTCACCGCAAAATGCAGGAATGAGGCCCAGAATGCACGCGTCTGCTTGCGGATCATTGGTGCAGTTTACGGACAGGCTATTGATAGCTTTCGCAATCACGCAATCCATTGTATTCTCTTGAACGGTGTTGTTTGTGTCCCTACACCCAGGAAGAGTGCCTACAGTAGTAGGTGTGTCGATCCCAGGTAACACGACGCCGGTAAGGTTCGTAATTTCGACGATGGAGAGATGCGCTGTGCTTGAAGCCACAGAAGTGCCACTGCTTGTATCATAGAAGCAAAACCCAGTTGGGGATACGCTCGCAGATTCCAGGTTCTGGCCCACACCAGATATTTGAAGAAGGTCGAGGTTGTGAGCAGCGATGGGAAATGGCCCGGTCGAAGAAGGTGCATCCAAGGCTTCGATCTAGGAATTTTCATATCAGTACTGGAGGGGCTGCGCAGTCTATTCCTATTGACAGGACTGACCCAAAATGTCTGGCTATCGGAATTGTCACACGAGGCGACGGTAACCGTAACATTCGGCCTGGCCCAGCAGCCACCTCCTACATCGATGGGCTCTGCATTCATGAGGCCGGTCCGGGTCGTAGAATCCCACCTCCCTTCGGCATGAAAGCCATTGGTGATATAGAATGAACTTCCAGAGTTGTCGGGGGGTTTCGTCCCCCCAGCAATGATATCGGTCCTTGTAGAAAACACTTGTAGGAACGAAGAATTTGATTGGGCATCCGCTATCAGCTCAGGACAGGCAATACTGTCAGTGGCAAACATATTCATGCGCATGCCGTGTGTCTGGATTTCGTTTAGTCATCTAAGGCTCGATCTCGATCTTAATTAAGAAGACATACCCATTCTATGGCACCAAGGGCAGTCGTAATGGAGGAGAGGAGAAGAAGGCACTGAACATGTCGCTTCGCCATCTTGATCTCTCGACGGGGAAGAATTCTCCGAAGTAACGAACAGTATGGAAACGGCTGTGGAATAAATGAGTGTGGGAGTCGTTAACGACCGGACGCTGGCTCAAGATATACACCGCATCGCGGTTCTTCTGCGCCTACATGGCAGAGGAACGTAAATTTGCATTGCGCCTTACACAATAGCACCATGCGTATCCTACCTATTGGCATTAACGTGCAAATGAATTTCACTTCTAGGGATGAAATTAAGGAACACTCTTTCTCCTTGGCACGTGCACGGACATTTTGTGCACCAAAATCGCGAATTTTGACGTGATTATAACTTCACTTAATTCTTGATTCCAGGAATAGAGCTTAGTTATGCAACTAATTTGGTATGCCAATTACTGTTTTTTTGTCATTGTGTTGTGGATTAATTGCAGTTGTAAGACAAAACAGTTCCGGATGCTTTTTCCCACTAAAATTCGCCCATTTTAACTACTCTATAACTTTATAATTATAATAGGTATTAACTTTCTTTTTGATTCTAAAGATAGGTCTTAATCCTGTAGTCATAGATGTTTGGTAAAAGTTAAAAATATTTGTGGGATTATTTATCATCTGAGATTTAAATTTTTCGGTCAATTTGTGACTTCTTTTGTCCCTATGGAGCGAGCTCTTCCCTTTTATAACTCAACGAAAAGCTATAGAATCATATTAAAATCAGTTCCTAAAACATTTTATAATGTAATAATTAAATACAGCTACATTTTATTATAATTGAGTAGGTACGTTGGTTAATATTAAAGAAAATACCTAAAGTAAGGTACAAAGCGAGAAATCGACGAATTTTGTATGTGAAATTTTTAATTCTTATTATTTTAAAGCACAACGAATAAAATAAGTATTTGATTTAATTTTCTATATCTTATAATCTATATTTATCTCTAGTAATAACATTAATTCAATAGCTATTGTAATAATAGTGTTAGTAAGTCTTTTAAAATCTCCAATTTTGGTGCCAAATGGCCGTGCAAGCGGTGGGAGCGTGCACGTGCCTGGGACGACGAGTAGCAGGGACTCCCCTATCACATCCTAATTAGGAAGGGGTACGAATCCCCCCAAGTTAATGCTGCAACACAGAGCTTTTGTGGTTAACTGAGGCCGGAGTTGCCGGAATACGAGAATTTAAGGTTGATTTGATCGGCAGAATGCCTGTAAACCTACCTCATGTTTGACCCTCTTATTTTAGGACGAGCGTAGCGTTCTGCGATCTTACTTTTGTACAGCGCGCAACAATCTGACATTTTTTGTCTGTGCACCTCTCGAAGATTATATAAGAACAAAGGACTTCAGCCAATGAGAGCTTGAGAAAGCCAAGTTATTACTTTACTCGGTTTAGCTTTTAAAAGGTCGGATTGTACTTCGCGAGTCTTCGGATTGATCTCGTCGCGAACTCTGGCTTAACGCCGCTGCTATACCACAGCCACCAGCTCTACATCATGAGAATCCTATAGATCATGTAATTGATCTCACGTGGCATAAGGCGATGGACACTATGATTACAATAGTAGAAATTTCATCGTACTCGTATATTCTCGGGTTAGTTAAGGTTTATTAAATTAAGTCACAAGTTGCGAAGTTTCAAGAAACTAAGACTCTTGAGGATTAATGTGAACCAACATAGAATTACGGTCCGATAAGACAATTTGTAAGGCGAACGATAGAAATTTTAATTGATTGCGTGCCGTCTTTTACAACTTCTTCACGAGGTTTGACAGCTGTGGTGTTTAGAGCTTAAACCGGCGGGATAATAGTAGAATCTCACGGCTCACCGCCAGCGCCTCGCCGGATCAGGTCTACGGGAAGGAAATCGAAGCTGCTTGCCGACAAGTATGGAACAAGCTGAGGAGCAAGAACCAAGGAGAGACAAGGAGAAGGTCGAAGAAACCACCGAGGCCAACCCCTGGACAGGCAAAGGGAAGATGGGCGAGCAGCTGGCTCGTAGAAGCGAAGAACCGGTGAGATCAAGAGAAAAAGGGAGAACATCTCAGAAGGAGGCGGTCCTGCGCGAGTGGAAGCGAAGGCTTAGAGAAGCAACGAGGCCGCCGCGTCCTAACTAGCTAGACACTGGTCCCTCGCCGGACGTTCTGAAGCTCCACCGAACGCTTCAGAAGGCAAAGAGCTCAGTACTCGTACAGATGCGGACTGGCTGCATAGATCTTGGGCCTTTCCTGAGGCGTATGAGAGTTCCCGGTGTTCAATCGGGGAGATGTCGGCGCAACTTAGGAGCAGAGACAGTACGATACATAGTCGAAACGTGCCTCGAAGAGGGCCGCCGAATCTTCGCCAGTCACTAACTAGTGAGGATAGGGCTAGAAGAGTGACGAGCTGGTTTTTAGAGACAGGGGGGCTAGGGCAGCTTGCCCTAGCTACACGGCTCTTCTTGTGACAGTTCTGGCGAATATCACCTGATCATGTGTACGGCAAGATCAGACTACCAGCTCTTAAGTCTATCCCTTTCGGAAACCGGATATGGAATCGCGCTATCGAGTACTCCGCGGCACTGTCAGAAAAGGTCCAAAAAGTTTCTTATAATCGAAGCAAAAAGACAGAGAAAGAGGGAAAGACTAGACTTAATGTGTGTTGTCGTTGCACTTGCCGGTACCGTTGTAGTGAACAACCAGCTCTCCTATTTGAGATCATAATCCATTGAATCCATCAAAAGTTCAAGAGCAAAGTATGAAGCCTCTTTGCAAACGTGGAGATTGCCAGGACTTCAGTGTTTAGAGGCTTGTATTCATGACCAGGCACGGCGGCGCCCAACGTCGACTTCACGATACACTGGGATGACATGGCGAACTTCCAAACTCTCAAACGAAGCTCAGCTACGGCGTAACAATGAAGACGGAGACTGAATCAAAGCCATGAACCATCGTCCTTAGCACGACTTGATAGTCAGCACAGGCTTGAAATAGTTCTTAATCCCACTACTTTCAGCTCAGATAGCAGGACATTGGGAGTTACTCAATGTTGTTTACATCCGGACTGAGCAATTGATGAAACAAAGTGAAACCTTAGAGAAGGTTAAAGCTTTCGCCTACCTTGTCAAGCAGCGACTGCATCTCTCATGGCCCGGATTTCCTTCTACCAGAAAGCGAACATAAGTTCATCTGAACCTCAATAACGCTGGACTTTAGAAGTCAATACTTTGAAGAGGGCGATAGACCTAAGAAATGGTCCTTAAGTTCGGAGCCAGTTGCCAGAGAGCATGACTCTGTTCTTTTGGTTCTGGATAATGGCACGACATCAGACGAAGAGCTATGGGTATGGAGGATATAACCCTGACATTTGCTCTCGTTGTCGTTGTTAATCTTGTTGTAGTTGCTGTTATCCGGGCCAAGGCTGTGATAAGAATACAGGTCTTATATTGCTTCTGCCCCAGGATTGACTGCCTCAGAGCACATTGTCAGCAATACTACTTCAAAGAAAGAGAATATCTAGAACTTGTTATGTGATAGTCAGTATCTTGGCTTTATTTCCTTAATGTGCCTGAAACAATACCTAGCTCTTTGATTTCCCTTTCTAGTATAGACAGCCAATTCTTCACTTTCTTCTATCATTATCTTTATTGCCTATCAAACCAATAGATAACAGATGCGGGGACCTTAACCCATTTTGCTTTCACTGTGCCAAGCAGTAAAAATAAATTCGGAGAAATCTCAACATAGACTTGCTTCAGAAGTCAAGTCTCTGATGCCGTTTAACCACTCAACTTGTCCAACAAAATTCCCCCGAACTCGAGCAGTGCTCAGTCACCAAACATTATGTAGCCATTGTCGAGTATTCAACCTCCCTTTTAATCTTCCAATTCTTCACATCATCACCCGTACCAACCCACCAGAATAAGGAGCACCCCACCACTGCGTATAAATTTTGAGTCAGCGTTGCTAAAATGGGGTGGAATAACAGTCTCAAAGGAAGCTTTATGGCTCTTGACTACAGTCGTCTATCCATGTGGAGTAGAATTCAGGAGTATAGCTCAAGTCATTAGTCGAAATAGAATACTCCGAAATGACTTACTCGTCACCTTGTCTCCAACCTTCTTCGGAAAACCTGGGATTTCCTTGGACATCTCCCCTACAGCTTTCTAAAATCCTCATTAGCTTGCAGTCCTCTCACTCACAATCACAATTTGCTCGCCAGAGAATTCAAGATCCGAACATGAGAAGCTCCTCCAAGACGGGTCAAGAGCTGGAGGAGAAGACCAAAACTCACCCATTCCCAAGCCGTAAACTCCAAGTCCCCATGCAAGCTCACAGTCGTGAACACCAGCTCCTTGCAAGAACCAAAGACAGTGATTGCGAGTTCTCTGACAGCATCTTTCTTGAGGCCAATTGCGCCGAGACCTGTATCGTCGTCAATCAATCCGCACTCGATTGCGCTCCCGGAACCTATCAAAGATGTAACATACTATGGTCGGAATAATCCACATCTTCTGTATATAATTCAAGGAGTCTCTCTGCATTGAGGCTGTTGTGCGCTTCTCGATATCGCTCTTGACGTGCTTCGATGAATGCCTTTTCTGCCATCTTGAATTGTGGAATTGGCTTGGGGCGTTTTGGACTTCTGGATATTGGATATTGGATATTGGAGAGATCGCGACTTGGAAGTTCTAAGACATTGCCAAGGACATGTACCTTTATATGTGAAGGTCGCATGCTCGGTTAAGAGTTGTGCGAGAACCAGTGCTTTTGTTTGTGCTGACGTGAGGGATAGCCGAGCAGTTCAGCAACGTGCTGATACCCGTAAGGCTATCTTGCGCCCTCTCTTGCCACCTAGTCAAGTCGAAATCTTAACGATATCCGTATTCGAATTGGTTTCTTCGGTTTGCTAAGGGAGAGAGCGGGGATGTTCTGAGAATGCGTGACGTTGGATTGGTTATCCCGTACGACCATGCCTATTGAAGAACAATCGCCGTGCTATGCCCGCATCTCAGGGGGTGAAAGTTTTGCGCTGCATGAAAATTGGGGAATAGCTCTGATGAAGATCTGGCAGGGTGGTAGACTTGTACTTGGTAGGGAAGCGAAAGACGTATAGCAAAGACCGACTGTAATTAGAGGGACCACTCATTCGTTGCGTACTTTAGTTTGAAATGCTGTATTCGTCTTGTAAATGATACGCAAAACATACTTCTGCTCCAAAAGCCCATGGTATCATTCCTCAAGCAGCCCAACGCCAAAATTCATAGTTGAACAGCAACTCCCCGACCGCCATAGAGGGCAACTCGCCCACGTGCCCAGAAATTCCAGCTGAAGGAAGCTCTATAGTTTTGCCGCTTGACAGCGATTATGGTAATTCAAGCTAAATAATGTTGTCCCAATAATGAGGCCCAAGCCTGCCCCAGAGCTGTTCTATCGCTTCTGCAACATGAAGGTTCCAGCTGAGCTTCGTGGACACGCCAGATCATCTGAGTTCCTTCCCTCCTTCCTTCATTTCCAGCGACCAGATCCCCCACAAAGCATGTCTGTACACAGCTCGTTGCTTGGGCAGATCGATATCGTGCTGCAGCTGAGAAGGACTGATCGGCTACATGGTCGACATGCTTATTCTCTATGCAGTCGCGGATTGAGTGGTCTTGCTTGACTTCTTCCGAATGTAGATCAACCTTGACATCCACACTTAACAGCATGGGTATGTTCGGGGGCTTGCCAGCAACAGTGATGCTTATGTGTCTTTGAAGGCTTGACGGTTTTGCAAAAAGTCGACGGCAATACTTGCAACGTATTTTCTTTACAGCTTTGCGGGAAACATAAGCCTGGCAATTTTTTGTTGAGAGGCTTGACGCAAATATGTTGCTCATTGTGCCTTCTGAGGGAATATGCTCTGACAAATTTGAGTTTCCAGAACTTGCAGATTCTCGGCTTGCCTCTGAACGCATCACAGCCACTCATGTTGTGATGTTATGATCGGGGTCTTCGGAGCATCTGTGGAGTTCATTGTGCCTGGCGAGATGGGTTTCATTTGGAAATGTCTTCTTGCAATACCCACAGATATTTTCCTGGCCTTCGACAATAGTAAAGCCACACCTTGTGTGATGTTTATGTTCTGGATGTTGAGCGTATTCGTGTGACGCATTACGTCTGACAAGACTCGCCCTACTTTGCAAACCTCTTTCTGCAGAATGCATATGTATGCACCCGTCTGGGGACATCACAACCACACTTATTGCAGAACGTACAAGTCTTGTTGACTGTATATCTTTGTGCACCGGTATTCGGAGCTGATGGTGTTGTAGTGGCATGATCGCAGATACGATACGCAGGAGCTGCGTGACTTCCCTCTGCCCCGTCCTCTGAATGCTAGCCAATGGTCTACGGAGACCGATACTGTAGTGTCTGTATCCAGCTGTAGATAAATCCAGATTCTTCAGAGCTTGGCGTAAACTCCAACCAGCGTTCCATTTTCGTTCGACATTTTTCCTACCTAGTGTCAGAAATTGGTGTCGGCATAGTGATCTAGCATGTTGAATTGTGGAAGACCTTGTTGGATGCGGTCGGAATCGCGGACTTGTCTTATGAATCGCTTGGATGTCTCGAGATATCCCTCTAATACTGTATGTCCTCCTATATCGAAATGGTCGGCTTCAATGTCCGGAGATCGTCTGCCTCAGTCCTGCTCTTGAGCATCGTCCTTTTGTAGCTTCGCGTCCGTCTAATTCGCAATCAACCACAGAGCCCGTCGCAATTATTTGAGGCGCATTGATCGTTCAGCGTCACAACAACTTGTTGATGTTATATAGGTAAGTGGGCCGTGTGCTCGCGTTCTCGTGGAGAATCAGACGTCTGTTCGCAGCATTAGTAAAAGTATTTCCATTGACCAGACTTTCATTACTTGCCACACGCTGAGGGCAGACCAGTTGGATGCTTCCTCAGTTACTGTCCTACATATCCTGCAATGGCTATCCTAGGTTCGAGGTGCGTTGTTAAGGTTGACTTTGGAAAATCAACAAGCGAGATTTGCGGTACCACAGCCTTGCTTCAGCTTTGTCACTCCTTCCTGACGAAGAACTCCGACATCTCGAATCAACAAACTCTCAGTTCGCTTTGATAACTCGGAAATGAGAGCCAGGTAAACGGAAGCGCTAGTTGGTTTCCATTTCCTTGAAGTCGAGGAAACGTAGCGACTCCTGACATTACAATGAATTCGTCACTCAGGAAATTCTTTTCTTTTTCAAAAAAATTAAAAGTCTTAATGATGCTGCTCCCCTTTTCTGAATGATATACACAATATACAAGACTACCAAGAACGTCCTGGTATCATCCAACGTCTCAAAAACAAACCACCCCCCTTTTTGAATTTACACCTTTGTCTCATCAATACTCTCATTCCCAGCCCCAACAGCGGAAGTCTCCGCGTCAGCGACCTTCTTGTTATACGCTTCAGTCTCAACATCCTCAGGCTCCTCATCTCCAGCCAAGCTCTCCGTCTCCTCAGCCTCATCTTCTTCTGGCAGCGCCAAGTTCAAAATCACAGCTATGAAGGCAGTGACAGCAAAGCCCGTCTCGAGGACCAACACGATCGCGTCGAAGAAGCCGGCCTTAGCCTTATTGTTTCCGGTATACGTAAAGACATAGCTAAACCAAGTTGGAACCAAAGTAGCTCCATATCCCAAAGAGAGCGAGGCGGTAAGGATGAATCGAGTGCGGCGATTGAAAGGCAAGGTAGCAACAATACGGAGACCAGACACTGCGACCGAGGCAAACAAGAAAGTTGTCATGCCACCAAGAACCGAGTCAGGGATTGCAGTCAGCGCCGCTGCGAACTTGGAGAAGACGCCCATGATGATCAAGAAGAAGCAAGCAGCGTATCCAGCCTTGCGGTTAGCACAGCGTGTCAAAGCAATAACTCCATTGTTCTGAGCAAATGTCGACATGGGAGTGATAGTGCAGAGTCCAGCAAGCATTCCGTTAAGTCCATCCGCAAGGACTCCACCTTGAATTCGAGAATCGAAGAGCTTTCCGTCGACTTGGAGACGAGATACATCGCAGGTTGCGGTGATATCACCAATAGCCTCCATCATCAAGATCAAGTATATGGCTAGCATGGGCAAGATCAAGGGGCCGTAGACGGAGAGCGGGAAAGTGTGGACCCAGATGAAGGAGGCTGCTGGCGCAGCGTCGATGCCGGACTTGTCGAAGTAACCGCAGGCCGCAGCGATGATGCAACCGGTCAAGAGACCGCAAACCACGGAGAGAGACTTCATGATAGGAGAACCGAAGCGCTCGCAGAGAATGATAGTGACAAAAACAGAAAAGCCAAGACCGATGAACTCAGCTGATCCCCAAGGAAGTGGGTGAGGAGCGGCGTTCGAAGGGCAGAGCATGTAATCGCCAGTCGTAGGTCTGCTCATGCAAGATCCGCTTCCACCAGCCCAGCCCTCAAGTCCAGTTTGAATGAGGGATACACCGATGAGCATAACCGTAGGACCAGTGACAATGGGTGGGAAGAGCTTCTTCAAGACCTTGGGAGTCATGAACGAGAGCCCGATTTCGAGAAGAGCGCAGAGAGAGGCCGTGCCAAGAATAGCTCCGTATCCTTTGGGGCACGGGAGAGGCGTCCCATCAGCAGCTGAAGGGCACATGCCATTCTCGTACATCTGAGCAAGACCTTTGGTAGCGACTGGGATGATGGCGAAAGAAGTTCCAACCACAGAGATCAAACCAGTACCAACATAGTAGGGAGTTTTATAGATGTGAAATCTCGTGATCTGCACAGCAGACAAGATACCGCAGACAATCAAGGAAGTCGAGACGAGATATTGGGTGATTGTGGCATCGAAATTGGCGCTGCTAGCAATAATGATTGGAGGAGTGACTGAAAATCTCGGAGTCAGCATTACTTCATGGATTGCTCCATATAGTACTTACTGATTCCTGCCAACATAGCAAGAGCGTGTTGAAATCCCAGGAGAAGAGCGAGGACCACTGGCATGCGGTCCTGGAGGCCAAAGAAAGGAGCCCGTCTCTTGGACTTCTTCAAGAATGGCAAATTGGGCTTGAAGAGGAAAGCTATGCCCGTCAGTCAAGACTCAATGCTTCATCCTCGCTCCACGATTGATTGTACACACCATAATCGTAGGTACCTATAAGACCTTGCTTGGTTGTGAAGGCCTTGAAAATATGCTGCAAATGCTCTCCGAAGCTCCTCTTGGGCGAGAACTCAGGCCCGATACGATCGGGCGCATCTTGGGGACCGTTATCAATGGTGACAGACATCTCGTTTCTGGGTTTCAAAAATTCGATGTTGAAGTTGCACTTTTGAGGGTAGGGTGGAACCTATTAGCTGCTCGTCTAAAGAAGACAGTCGAGTAGTGCTGACAGGCAATTGAATAGTGCTGATGGATAGAAACAGCTGAACGAGATGGAAAGGTACTTAATTATATACTTATCATCAATCTCGGCCCAAGATCTACCTAACATCTGGAACCAGCAGACTTGACCTTCAGCACAGCGGAAAAGATCAGAGCTCTCTCGCGATACAGGCTGGCTCCGCCAGAACTTTCGCGGTAGACCCCGCCTGCAGCTTCGATAGCCGACTCACCGATCGCCTATCAGACCATGATATCCCAATCGCAAGCTCTTTTCTTATCATAGGGCCGCGGAGGCCGGACGGCACGGCTTTGGACTGGCATTGGCCCCAGAGTGGGCCCGAAATTTCGTCCACCACATTGATGAGCTTCATGGGCGAGTTGCTGAGTAGAGGTTGCAGGCGGGCACATGTCCAGGGCTTCAAGGCGAGTTCCGATGCAGGCATGATCCACCAGATCTTTCCCGTTCCGACGTTCTTCCGATGTAGGAATAAGAACTCTTTAAATATTGATCACGTGTGAGGAGAAACCACTCAAGTTATCATCCCATGATGTTTTGTGGTTAGGTACTTGTACACTGTGGCATGTCTGCCTGATGAGATATGAATAGATAATCCAACAGTCCTTCCTGCGGTGGCCAATCCTGTCGCCAAGCAAAGCCCGACCGCCCTTATATTAAATCCGCGCTGAAAAACTATGCAAGAGAGAAACCGCTCATCCACCTGCTAAATCACAAGAAATAGAATTATCCGGAACGAATCTGTCGTGATGCGTCGTTTCTGTCGTGAATTCGTCATCTAAACTCCCCTTGGGAAACTCGAAATGAGTAGTAGTATATGCGCTACCAACGCCTGCTAAATCTGCTGGGAATGATGCAAGGGGTGCTTCGGCCGCTGCTGTGACTCGCGACTCTGGTGAAGCGGTAATGGACTGTGATTCCATATCTTCTGTATGCTGATGATGCTCGTCCTTGGAGGCCACTGTTGGTACAATCACCTCGTTCTCGGCTGGGGTATTTCGAGTCGGGCTATCTATGTAATCCGATCCTGAACTAGAATCTGGCAATGGAATATCTGATGGAAGCCTTCTCTTGGGTGCGGGTGGAGATCGCCCTCTCCTGGGGAAATAATCAGATTCTTCTGTCATGTCCGTCGATGCATAGTTGCGCATTCCAGATCCGGGAGACCTTGATCCTGGGCTGAGCATAGGGCTGAGCATCCCAGCAGGAGACAAGTGGGGCCTATTATTTGAGAATGGGTCCTCATCGAGGTGGATGGCATCTACCACAATTGGTACTGGAGCCTGGTAAGGCTGATAGTTCTCCTCAATCTCGGGAAACAGGGTAAGCAAAACTTGGGCCTGTGATCGTCGTCGTGGGTCACCATCCAGGCACCGACGGCAGAGATCCAAGAAGTAGTCCGGAATTTCTGCTGGAAAGGAGTCCAGGCTCAAGGGTCGCTGTGTTTCCGGTTCATCATGTTGCGTGGCTAGAGCGTATAAAACCATACCCAACTGGAACAGATCGGATTTGACTCCGATATACATCGAGATCCTCTGGTTGCTTTCAATGAGCGCGGCCACTTCTGGGGGTTCCCAACCAACGGGACATCCTCTTCGATTGATATCGATGATCTTTGCGTTGTCGTCACCGTCAATAACGATATTGGACAGAGTAAAATCGCCTTGGACGAAACCAGCCTCGTGGATTTCGGAAAGTCCTTGGACTATCTGTTTGGCCCATCGCTCGCGTCGTATCCACGAAATGTGGCCTTCTCCATCATAAATGACATCGATCAATGCGCCTTGCTCAGCGAAGCTGATGAGAAGCCCTTTCACATGTTCGCCCTTGTTGTCGAGTACAACACCACCAAACTGAATGACACTACGAGATCCAGAAAGCTGGTGGAGTGCGTTGATCTCGTACAAAAATTCGTCGACAGTGTCTGGTCCAGGGATTTCCTTCTTGATAAATACCTGCCCGTCGACGAGGACTTTGTAGACGAAGCCAGAGAGATGGGAATCAAACACAAGCTCCTCTTCGCGAACTCTTCGACAATTGAGGTGACTGATGGCTCTGACTGGAGGATATGATATGATTTCGGAGAGATCTTCTACCACGTGCACGTGGAGCCTCTCATTCTCGGTCTGCAACTTCAAATTTGTGACTGTGTCGTAGAATTGAATGTCTGGGAGTGACTCTCGAATAGCCTCATAGATCCGCGCACTCTTGTCCCGTTGAAATCGAGTCTTCTGCAGCTCCTCCTCCAACGAGCCTTTCGGGGCATTCCTGTAATCCAGGGAAATCGTAACTCGCCGCCAATGGGTTGGTGTTTCCGCATATGTCACAAAAAACTTCTCTCTCCTCGACTTGTCCCTAAAGTGCATGCTCAGATTCAAGATCCAGCGTCTCTCCAGCTCCTCAAGTATCATCTCGTCGAATCCCTCCGTAGAGATCGATTGTGTGTCGATATTTGATGGGTCCTTCAAAACTTCCACGAACCCCTGGTTCTCATCCTCTTGTGTGGTTGCCGTTGGTGCCCTCGAAGGACGTATTACGCTATCGATGGTTTCTGTCGTTTCTAATAGTTCGGGCGCGCTTAATCTCGGTGGTCCCGCCACCGCAGGAGAGGCGTCTCGGTCGGGCACAGCTCGTCGTCGATCTACGGACAGTGTCCGCCGTTCGTCGTGATTCGTCTTGATAGGTTCTAACCGATCTCGAAGCTCTGATTGTTGTCTTTTGAAGGTCCCCGGACGCGGTAGACCAGGCACGACTTTCCTCGAGAGTCTGCGAGCAAGCCCCGGCCTCTGGGGGTCCTCTTCCGGTAAAGGGGCTTGGGGCGTAGCATTGCTATCGTCCCTCCCAAATATCTTCCTCCATGACCAGGATGTCCTTTGATCAGTAGAGGCCGTCCTCTCATGAGCTTTCTCCGTTTGTGCCATTGTCTGTCAGGATGACCCCTAGAGCTGTCAAATAGATCGTCAGATGCCGGCTGAGAGTTTCTTGAGTGTTGGGAGAGAGGACCTACACTGTAGCACGAGCACTTGCTGAGGAGAAGGAGAGGATGTATGAGATCGTCAGCAGCTCAGAAGGCTGGAGGTGATCTCTGCACACCCGAAGTCGTGTGTCATGCAGCTATCCGTGATATACAAGAGCAACGGCATTCTCTGCTTCTTGTAGGGGCGTATCATTGCATTTCCAGCGCATTGAGGAGATTCATTTGTTTATTTATGAGGCGGTCGTGTAATGTGTGGCCTTCAGGGTGTCTGGGATATTTTGTAGAGGCTAAGGGAGGACAAATATCCTATTCGGTGGAATTGCAGAGTGCAGAAGAAAATGAGGTTGCAGAAGCGGTCAGAGACCGTTTGGTCGTAGCGGTGGCTGGAGGCGCAGCCTTGGACAACGCATTCGCAGGCAACAGACGCGATGCGGGCATGATTTTGTTGGTTGCCCTATTTTCCGTCATGGACCGTGGGGTTTTGGTGGGATTATTTGGAGGATTGCGATGGATTGGATTGAAGTATGTGTTGTTACAATAGATTGGTGGAGGAGAAGCCAATAGAAGGGGAGGGTTGCGGGCGATCGAGTAAGGGAAATTCTTAGCACCCGTTATTCAGGAAGGGTGTTCCGGCGCAGATGACATTGCGGCAGGAGCCTTCGGATAGAAAATACGTTTCATATCTTGTAGGAAAACGGTCAATTAGGTTTCATTTATTGGCCTATTACTTCGTCCGTCTTTGCTCCTGGGAGAATCGAATCTCTTGCTCTGTGGCTGTTCGAGTTCTTGACCGGAGAGCGAAGAAAAAGCACATGGAATTTCTCGGGATTGATTCACCACTTCACGTGCGGAGTAATCAATAGAACGGCTGACAACTCACAATTTACGAAAAGCACTTACGAACTCTATGAACTATGATCTGATGCCCTTCCTTGTTTCTCCTCGTGAGGAAGTGCCCCATTGAGCCAGAGGAGATAGAACTCTCCCCATCCCACTACCTCCTGCGGGATGCAAAATTTCATGAAACCACATTGCGTCAAAGTAAGGTACTCAATCACTCTCATTTGACTCCGATATTGAGGCCGAGGACTCCATGAGATCAATCTACATGCCTCAGCCTACTGCAAGTTGGACGTCGGGCATCAAGATGGTTCAGGCGAGCTCCCTTCGGGTATCCACGTGAGGCTGCCTCTTCAACCAACGGATGGTGAACGCTCCACGTATGCAACCCCCTAACCCATACATATCCCCATACAATGCACTTCTCCATAGTTAGAAGCCCCTCCGGCTTAAAAATCACATCTTCTGCATTCTTCGAAGCATAGCTGTAACGCGTGCTGCATCTCACTATACGACTCACCTGCATACGAGTATGCATCTGCATGACAAGGCTCCGTATGGCTCGTCCCGCCTGGGCGACCCTCTCCGACCACCAGACGCCCTGTAATCTATTTGCTATGAACTCCTCGTCGCAAACCACCCCACACTACCTGCAAGCAACCTTAGATCAGGCTCTCTCTCAGTAGTCTCCGTGCTGGGTTGAAAATTGCACTGCCTGTATCAAATCAGAGGAATTGATTTTGATAGATACGTCTGAGAGTCAAGTCAGACAGCTCATTCGCTGGTTCTGGATTGAGAACACCAATGGGAGTTGGTGCTGGAGGTATTTATTTTACAATGTGGACGACGGTTGTCCCGTGATCTGTCTGTTCTGTCTAGATGCAGTAGTAGGGCCAGTGGAGAGGAGATGCTGCCTTTCGTCAATCAATCAAAATTGATTTCCAAGCCCTCCAATAACGCCGATGCAATGCCCCCCCTAATCCTTCCCCTCACTTTCCGTTCTACCAATGCTCCATTCAAGTATTGACAGCATGCAGAGATGTACAAGGTATCTACAATGTGAGTTGTTCAATCGTCGTCTTTCTCGAGCTCATCGTCTTTCTTTTTTGAGAGCTGTTCTTTCCACTGGTTGTTGGCTTGCTCCTTGTCTAGGTCGGGGAAGACAAGGTCAAACACATCGGAGTACCATTTTGCCGGACGGCCTTCGATCCCTTCCTTAATATTCTGTCATAACGTTAGCTTCTTCTATCACTTGTGGTAGATCGTATTTCACTTACTTCTGGGAGCTCCAACCAGTCCGAAATGTTGTCATCTGGGAAGATGATCATCTTTGATCCCGCACGTCGAGCCGCAACAGTCTTCTCTCGAAGGCCACCAATTCTCAAGACTTTTCCGGTGACTGTGAGCTCACCAGTCATTGCAATGGTGGGGTCAAGCGGCTTGTTCAATGCCAATGACAACAATGAAGTTGCCATTGTGATGCCAGCAGAAGGTCCGTCTTTCTGAACAGCTCCCTCAGGGCAATGAAGATGCAGCTTCGCTTTGTCGAAGAAGTGGTTCTGGGGGAAGCTCTTGGCCATCACTGACTTTGCAAAAGAGTAGGCAATCGCAGTCGACTCCTTCATGACAGCTCTCAGATTTCCGGTCGTCGTTAAACCTGGACGTGACGAAGGCGTCAAAGCACTTTCCAGAATCGACTCGACATACAAAGCAGCACCGCCCATCTGCGTCCAAGCAAGACCCATTGCAACTCCTGGCGGAGTTGTGTCGTACAAGCGATCGGAAGTGAATACTGGAGGACCGACATAGTCTTTCAAGTTGTCCTTGTCGATGGTAACGTGAACCGTGTCCGGAACCTTAAGGCTAACTCGTGGTACTGGTGTAGTCTCATTCTCGATATTGTCTGACGTTTCCTTAACATCCGAGTCATCCTTCTTCGATTCCTCTAAAGCCGCCTTACCCTCGTCCGTCAGAGCTTCTTCCTCAGGGAGAACACTCTCGCCAAGGTCCTGAACAATCTTCAGCGCTGACTTGCGGTAAACCTTCTCGATCTGCTTCTTCAAATTTCGAACACCTGACTCTCGACAATACGATTTGATCAGCTCTTCGATAGCTTCCTTGCTCAGATTGACGTCGACCTCCTTCAAACCAGCCAATTCCTTCGCCGCTGGTCCGAGATACCGTTCAGCGATAGCCATCTTCTCGTCGGCCACGTAACCAGAGAGCTCGATCAATTCCATTCGATCAAGGAGTGGTCGAGGAATGGTATCGGTCATATTGGCTGTGCAAACAAAGAGGACCTTGGAAAGATCAACGGGTACATCGAGGTAGTGATCAAGGAAAGAGTTGTTCTGCTCGGGATCAAGCAATTCCAGTAGAGCGGATGCTGGATCTCCTTGATGACCTCTGCCAACTTTATCAATCTCATCAATTAATATCAATGGATTCTCAGTTTGACACTTCTTCAGTGCTTGAATGATTCGTCCTGGCAACGCACCGACGTACGTTCTTCGGTGGCCCTTGATTTCCGCAACATCCGTGAGACCTCCAACACTAAATCTGTAGTATTGACGGTTGAGGGCTCTGGCAATACTTTTGCCAATACTTGTTTTACCAACACCAGGTGGTCCAACGAAGCACAAGATCTTGCCTTCCACGGTTCCTCGTAGTTTTCCGACTGCGATGAACTCAAGAATGCGATCCTTCACGTCCTTCAACCCGTGGTGATCTTCATCAAGGACCGTCATCGCGTTCTTGATACCAAAGTTTTCGGCACTCCGTTGGCCCCATGGAATTTGAGTCAACCAGTCAAGGTAATTTCTCGTGACGTTGAATTCCGACGCTGCCGGTTCCAAATGGGCGAGCTTGTTGATTTCCTCATCGAAGACCTTCAGGACAGCATCTGGCATCGCAAGCTTCGATGCCTTTTCCTTGAACTTCTCAACAAGCTTATCCTTGCCATCGGATTCGATACCAAGTTCTCGTCGGATACCCTTCATTTGTTCCATCAACCAGTACTCCCGTTGTCGCTTCTGAATCTTGCTCTCAACATCCTTGGAAATCTTGGACTGTAATTGGGCATTCATGAGCTCCTTTTTTAGGACCACCAAAGCTTTTTGCAGTCTCTCTTCAACATTCAATGTCTCGAGAACATCCTGAAGCTCCGATACCTCACCAGCCGAGACCGCCGCAGCAAAATCGGCAAGCTTCGCGGGCTCTTGCATGACATTTCCAGCTGACTGGCTCATTGAAAAGGTAGATATTTGATCCCGGAAGAGACTATTTAAGTTTGCAACCTCCTTGAAAACGTTGACGATCTCGTTTGTGACTGCTCGGATGATAGGACTCTTCGGATCATGCGCTTCTTCCACCAAATTCTCCACCTTGACGAGACTGACAGGGTATTTCCGCAAGAATGATGTTGGTTCGTAGGGAGATGGAGTATCGGTGTTCTTCTGTTGCACCGCGCCTTCTTCAAAGCTTGCCACAACATCGCCCTTCTTCTCTTGTACCGGCTCCTCCTTCATAGGCTTCGCGGGAATGGCCTCTGGAACTGCATTCGGATCAGGTGTAGATGCGTCCTTCTTCACCTCGGTCGTTCTGCTCTGATCCGGTGGAATAAGACCTGACATCTTGATCCTCCGATGCGGGTAAAGAACCGCAGTCAACGCGCCTTCATCCCCATGGACAGGGAAAGCACTTGTGATCTGCGCAAACACACCAACATCATGCACATCTTCCATACTCTCAATCGTATCCTGATCCGCGTTCTCATCCTTAAACAAAAACGCCCCAATATATGGTTGTCCCCTCTTAATCATATCCTGTATAGCAGCAACGACATGGGGATCTCGGACAGTAACAGCTTTGTAGAATCCTGGGAACAGGGGTCGTTTGGCAATTGGAATAGCCATGACCTGCGGGTAGATGTCCGGCACGGTAGCTTTCTGCAGCGCTTTCTCGATAGCTGGTTTCCGTCCCTTCTTGCCTCCGTCCCCACTACCGGAATCCCCAGCTCCTCCTGACGCAGCACTGCTTCCTCGTCCATCAATTGCGCCGTTGGATGATGCATTGCCACTTTGAGAGGGCGACTCCGGGTTTTTGCTCTTGCTTTCTATTCCTTCCTCGCCATTCCCTTCCCTCGACTTGTCAAGCTTCTTCTGTGCATTATCATCTGTAGTCTCCTCCACAATTGCGTCTTTGGGATCTTTCGGGGATTCTTTCCGCCGCGCAGGGGAGGTGGAAAATTTCGAAGCTCCGGAAGTGGTGGCGGGAGATGGGAAGGGTCGTAACGAAGATATAGCTGTTGCTGTGATGTGCCGTTGTCGAGATGTACTGTATAGTCTACTCGTGGTGTTGGAGCTATATCTAATGGAAGTTCTCGTAACATTTCGGAGCGCAAGCCGCCATGGCAGGTTTTGGCCGTAGAGCATAACTTCGACTTGTCTGTGATGCAATTTCTTTTATATAGAATTCTCCCCTACAGAGAGATTAAAGGTGCGTCTATCTCAGCTCCAATAAAGCCCCGAGGCTGGAAACGTGTATGCAAGAGTCAGGGAAATGCAAGAAAAAGAATCGTTGATTAGAAGCGAAGCGTGCTCGAAAAAGTTGTGTCTTCTCGTCATCGAGAGCAAAGACCCCCCGGTCGATCAACGCCGACGAACTTCCATACGCATATCACTGCCTCAAATCCACGGCATCAACGACTTGCTCCTAACTCACGTGCATCACTCATTTTATCAAACCCTAGATGCCCACTATCTCTCGTCGATCAATTATCTGGTGGGAAATTTTGTATGGGAAATAGGTGTTGTTGCTTTGTTGGAGTGCGGAATATTCGTCAGCACTTTCCCTTTCCCAATTAGTTCAAACGAAAAAAGGGGATAGAGAGAGAAGTGCGGGAGGCGATTAAGGCCATCGCTCACTTTAAATCATGTGTCAGGAAGCTGATGGTAAGAAATTTCGAGGACACAATTTATAGAGTAAGAGAGACATATTGTGTTATGTGACTTCCTGTTATTTCGATGACTGTTAAATTCACACCTCTAGACCATGCAAATGAACCCCCTAAATGAAGTAGCACCAAAACAACCATCACTCCAACAAAATGCATTTATTTATTTGACATCCCCAAATGCTACTACTTCCATGCATTGAGTCCTGCCCAAGGATCAGCAGAACTTTGCTGTCCTGATCGTTGCTGCTTGTTTCCATAACCATACTCCCCATGACCACCGGGTTGTTGAAATGTCTGCTGTGGGCCAAGCGGCGGTGGTCCTGGTGGAGGCGGAGGTGGAATATAGCCTGGAGGAATGTATCCTTGTCCTTGCTGGGTTGGCGCTTGATGCTGTGGTCGACCATATTGACTTTGCGGAAATTGCTGTTGGTTGGGAGGAGGTGAGGTCGGTTGGCGTCCATAGTTGTTTTGAGAAAATTGAGTTTGCGTCGGAGGCGGAGACGTAGCCTGAGGAGGGTAGGCGCTGGGATTGTAGGTGCTTTGAGACTGGAGAGGTAGCGGGGTTGGCTTCTGCGCGTAAGTGTCGGGCCGTGATTGTGTTGGTGGATAGAAACCACCATTGTTAGAAGCGAAAGCAGGATGTGCCGATTGTGGATGTGCTGACTGAGGTGGCGGTGAGTTTGGGACTTGGTACTGGCCGGCAAAGTTTGTGGTGGGGTATTTCGTAGAGGGTGACGACGATGAATTATAGGATACTGATTGTGATCGAGGGGGTTTATTTGTGGTAGGAGAGGGATCCATTGACATGCGTTCCATGAGTCCACGAAGCCTCTCTCGCTCCCTGTCAGCCTGCCCAGTTGCATTTGCAGCCCGATCCTGTTCAATCTGACTTAGAAGCTGGGCACCCTCGGAGCGTCGATTATTAACAAAGGTCTCAACATTCTTGTCCAGGCTGTCCACCGTGTCCTTCATCTCGCTGTACCATTGCTTGGCGCCCTGGAGACCAGCTTCAAGGTCAAGAAATTCTTGGTACACTCTCTTATACTTTGACATGACGGCAGTGCGTTGTCGAGTAATGTTTTCGTACTTGCTTTGCTCGGATCTTACTCTCTTATCTTGTAACAAAGCATTGAAAGTGGAGGTGAGTTCTTTCATAAGCGAAGATTGTTTGTGATTTGCTGAGAGGAGTCGATTTTGGTGTGGGCGGAACTTTTCGAGCTCTGCTTGGAAGAGTTGGCTCTCATAGTTTGATATCGACTTCTTGTTCAGGATCAAGACCTGCGATATATCGTCGTTGTGAACCTAGATCTATGTCAGTGGCGCTTCATTTCTTAGGGAATTTATAACACGCCTTCTCTTTCAAGTCCTTCAAGACCTGAGCTCGCTCCCTCTTGATCAGGTTGAGCTTCTTGAGAATCTCCTCCACCTTGGCAATCTGATCCATCACGCTCACACCCCCATCACCGAAGTCCTCGTCCAAAAGATTCCCCTCGCCACCAACAGGGCTTCCAACATTATTTTTCGACTTGCCACCAACTTGAATTAAAGCTTTCTGGAACAGAACATCTGCCTCTCCCGTCTCGCCAGCCGACCGCATCTCGTCGAAATCAACCTCGTATTGGCGCATCTTCGAGTATAACTGGCTGTCACTTCGTGCGGCTTCCTCCAGAGCGTCTCGGTAGTTACGAATGTCATTCCTCAGCGTCGAAGTCAATCTTGAGCTCGGTTGCTGCGTCCATTCACCTTCATATTTCGACCGCATCTTCTCGCAAACGCTTTCCTCCATGTCCAACTGCTTACTACTCCTATCTAGTACTGCAACAATAGCCTCCTTGCTGGATTTGAGAAAGTCGAATGTTGAAGGCGGAGCCTCGTGATTTCCAACATCCTCACACCAACCTCTATACTCGTCATCGGCGGTCAACTCTTGATCGAAACCACCTTTGATGACTTGTAAAGCACTAGGTAGTCTCAAGTAATCCAGACTTGCAGCCATCTCGCTATTGGCAGTCTCTACCCGTTCCGTCTCGGCTCGGACAAGCTTGGCCTTCTCCTCATCATACAAACTCGCCGATTCCGTCACAGACATCGGTACTATCTTCTGGAAGATGTCTGGTCCAGTGATACGTTGGATATCTTGACCAGCGTACAGTTCACTGACTGGAATCGCTTTCGCGGCTGGGAGCTTTGGAATGACCGAGAGACCGGCTTCAGCTGGAACCGTCTGATGGTAAATGTAATCATTGTCCTTGATCATCTCAGAGAGTTTCTCCTGAACGTTCGTGAGATGTCGTTTGGTGATTTCCAATAAAGCCGTTCCCGTTTCCGAGGTCAAGTTTGAGTTCACGGGAACATTTCCAGGAAAACTGTTTGCCAGCTTGTTGGCCTCCTTTGCAGCTATTTCGGCCACCTGTAGACGGGAGATAGCAACCCCGTGAGAATTTGCATCATCGTCAGCCAGAGCTTGATAGTATTGGGCAAGCGAATTCATGTAGTTGGATTTGATCTTTCAATTGTTAGCTTGGATTCTTGTAGCTAGATTGGTGGTTCCTGGAGGATATCAGGCCACTGGAAGATTCGTTGGAAAGCTTACCTGGACCACCAAGAGCCAAACTTTCTCAAAGATAGCTTTGTTCACATTCTCTTGCGTCCCCTCAACTGCCTGAGCATACAGATAGCCTGCTTGGCTAGCCAGTTTTGCCAAAAGTCCAACTTTCTTGCTATCCGCTATCTGCTTCTCTAAGAACACCTCCTGACCCTGGGCGAGCATTATTTGTATTAAGGTCTTAACTGTGTCTCGACTCAGATCTGTAGATGGTGCATGCAGGAAGTTCTCGTTGATATATGTGAACATGCCCGCGGAAGCCTGAAAGGAGTGGTATGCGGTCTTGAGACCCGAGTCCTCAGATCGGGTCTGATGTGCTGCGTGGCATGACAATACAGCAGAGATATTGAAGATTATTGAGGCTTTCTCGTAAGCTAAGGAGTACTGGGACGTGGGCTTGTGTGTGAATGCATCGAACCTATCATACGAGATATTAGTAAGTTGCCAAAACTAGCTTATAGCTGGAGCTTCCTACCAGGTGAACGAAATCTTGATGTGATTTTCATCAACTGGAAACCGCAGGTCCAACAGCTCCAACTGTCCATAGTATCTGTAAAGCAAGTCTCGTCCAGCAGCGCTGTCCTTCCCGGCACCCCTCATATCCTGTCGCAATCGGTTCAGAGTGGCACACTCCTCTGCATATCGTTCCGGATCATCCCCATAGGTCGACCTTATGTATCCCTTCAGCGGCTGTATCCAGTCTATCTCGTTCGTAGCCTTCAAAGGAGCACTGATCATCGGTGCCTGCATCATGTCCTTCCTTCGAGCTGGCGCCCGGATCGCCCGTTTGTCAACCGTCGAGATGCAGTCGAAGTAGGCGCAAGTTGTCTTCGTTGAATATTCGTTGTAAGTGACGAGAGCGAGGGGCATTCACAGACAAATGTGACGTGGTTGGGCTGTGACGACTTGTGTATAACGTTGCCTGCTTTAACTTGTAGTGGTTGAGATGACCTTGCGCGCCGCTTCCACCCGCTTCATGATCTGGGATTACTTTATTGAATATGGTTGTATTTGGAAGATGCGTTTGAGAGAAAAGCGGTGATGTAGAAGGCGTGGTGTTTACGATGTCTTGAAAATAGAAAATCTTGAATGCTTATTTGACGAATCCAATCAGGACATTTCGCAAGCTCCCTGCAAGCAAGACGGCAAACCTGCAGCAGTGTTTGGCCCCTTTGAGGCCCGTTTACAGGCCCAGTTTGATGCCGATATCAGATAAGCGCTGAGGTAATTATGATTTTCAGTGATGGTGATACGAGTTTTGTGAAAGTTTGCAAGCTCTTTGTCTTTTAGCCGCCGAGGGGGAAATCAATAATGAGGGGATCGAGAACTCAACAATTGTGTCTCCTATGGGCGAAGACCTCCTCGAGTTAGGGAATCACGAGTCTAGTATGTGACTTCCGTCTTCACTGCAGTATTTGCAATCTTTAGTCCGGTCCGAGGCACTCTCTCCTGGATTCAGTGGTGCTGGATATGCAGGTCGACAGCCAACCATCGACTTCTCAAGCCGGCGAGTGACGCCATTCGCTATTGAATGCGCAGCTCCATGTGCCGAATCACGCTTCCAACAGGGGGCACAACCGAACGGCCCGTGGCCGAGATTCTTGTCGATCAAGTCGTGCCCGTATTGTTTTTGTCTATCTCTTCAAAAGAGGTTGATGGCTTACCCTAATATGCCGGGGTAATTCATAGTGAAATGCACCTCTTGTCACGATCGCCTTTGTAGTACCGCTCTCATTCAGGAGTGAGGGTCACGAGATACATTAATACACTTGATTTCTTGAGCAGAGAATCCTCCTATACTTTGCCAATCTAAATGTACATACTGGGTATTTGCAAGAAGCTTGTCTACCCAATCTCCTTGTAAATGCAGGGACGCCATGCTCCGTACTTTCTCTGGTCGCCTATGCAATACAAAATTGAGAAGTCGGATCGTCGCTATTATACATCTGGATTCGATACCCTCATCTCTCATTCCTTCTTGGCGTTCTCGTCCTTTCTGGGGTCCGCTTTTCCTTCGTCTTTAGACTCCGACTTTTCGACTTTGGTGTTCGATGATTTTTCACCGTCCTTGGAAACGCTCTTTGGTTTCGTGGACTCTTCGCTGGTGTCCGCCTGGTGTTCGGGATTTTCAGTGAGTTTGTGCCAAATCGATTTCAGGAATCCTTCGTTCTTCTGGGATTCTCCTGAGGCATCCGAGCTAGAGACCGTCAGAATATGTGGAGAGCTCAGAGCCAGGAAAACTTACGATGAGCGTCCGACATTCATTATTCGCTTTGCTGTCTTATCGCCCATCTCATCGGCAAGCATCTCGACAATTGTCCGTTGGTTGGCGCTAAGATACTTGGGCATCTGGACCTTGAACTCGACTCTGAGATCTCCAGATCCGTCCCTTCGTCCCGATAGCTTCTTCATTCCCATGCCTCCAAGAGTGACCTTGTCTCCCGTTCCGGTGCCTGTTGCGACCTTGATATTGACATCTCCATCCAAAGTCGGAATTTTGACCTCACCACCAAGCAAGGCAGTAGTCAAGGGAATTGTAGCTGTGTACAAAACATCTGACCCCGATCTCTTGAACTTGGGGTCCGTAGCCACTCTTACCACAACATAGAGATCTCCAGGCAGTGATCTGGCATCGGGATTGGCAGCATTTCCAGTCGCTGGTGCATCGCCTTGTCGCTCCACTATCAATCGCATACCATCTTCAATACCCCCGGGAATGTCGACTGTTATCGATTTTCGCTCCCTCACAACTCCGTTACCGCCACACGTCCGACATTCTCCATTCTTGGGAATGATGACTCCTTGGCCACCACAAGTGCCACAAGTCGAAGCCATCTGAAACCCTCCAGACATAAAGTGTACTCGAGTTCCAGTTCCGCCACATGCCTTGCACTCGGACCGTTTGGTCCCAGGTTTCATACCGCTCCCAGTGCATGTTTTGCAGGTCGTAAGAGGTGTAATGTTGATAGTCTTACTGGTCCCTTTTGCTGCCTCCATGAAAGATATACTCGTCTGGACTTCGATAGTATCTCCCACCAAAATCTCCTGCTGCTCGAAAGGACTTCGGCCACCACCTGATCGACCCCTTCGCCCACCTGTGAACCCTCTAAACAGATCCTCGAAGTTGAAATCGGCCCCAAAACCACCAGCGCCAAATCCGCCCGCACCAGCAAATGGGTTCCCAGCGCCACCAAAAGGATCACCACCAGGACCACCAGGACCTCCTGGTCCGGGTCCAGGTCCAGCGCCTTGGTCAAAGGCCGCCGCGCCAAATTGATCCCATGCTGCCTTCTTCTGCGGATCCGTCAAAAGCTCATATGCAGACTGTGCCTCCGCAAATTTGTCCTTTGCTGTCGGGTCTTTATTCGTGTCCGGGTGAAATTTCTTAGCCAGCCCATAGTATGCCTTCTTGATCTCTGCGGCGGAAGAGCTCTTTCCCACCCCAAGGACTTTGTACGGATCTTTCGTTGCTTGCAGGTTCGAGCTTGCGTGGAAAGCCTATGTTGAATCATATGTTAGTGGTTACAGATGATAAGAGTATAGGACTACTGACCCTCTTCTCCGGAACACTCAAGGGCGAGGGTCCTGATTTCTTAATATGGGGCCGTCGTAAGCTGTCTGCAGATGAGGAACATATTGTCCGGGTCTGCGGTCTTCTTGAGAAGTCATCTGTGAAGCGTTGCTGTCGGCATGCTTGGGCAGGACATATGATCCGACCTGTCGCCGCCTTGGTGAAAAGGCCTGCTGTCCCAACTTTCATATTGGTATGTCGTTATACATCTGAGCAAGCTTAATAGCGCTGTGTTGGACAGTAACGGGTGATAGGTCGATTCTCGAGGATGAAAATGTTGACTTTTCGTGACTTTCGTGACAAAAATTATGTTTTTTTTAACTAGATGCTGATTGGGTCGCCCATGCGGCCGCAACTCCGCTCTGAAATGAAGCTCTGGGTAGCTTTCCAGATCATTGCCAAAAGCCGTTGCACTTCTTTAGTTGTTCTTATGTTCATGCTATAAGACATAGGAGACTTGTTATGCAGCTCCTTGGAAACCGCCTCACACGAATTGAGCCTGTCGTGCGACTTAACGAACCGAACCTGTCTCTGGGTCCTATGTTAATTCACAAATAATCTAGGATAGACAGCTAACGTTCATTCGCAACGACTGAATGGTCAAGGCGGAGGTGTGCCATGACGACGGATGCAGCTGCGCCAATTCTCTATCGACAAGTACGCAGGGTGTCTGTCTTTCAAGAACATCGGTCCCTTCGGAAACCCTTGGGACACTATCAAAGGATGCACAAAAGCACGAAGAATCACACTTGGGCAGAAAGTGTTCTTGGAGTTTTGATAGAAATATCTCATTATCTGCCGGGTATTATCCTTGCTGGTAGTCCAGAGGTACGCCAGTCCCATTTTTGACCCAGACGCCTTTGCCAGAGAGTGCAACCCCATCATATCTATTATCGTGGTCTTTGAGGAGCGAATCGCATGCGGAAGTTCTTATCTAATATCCTGTTAGCCGCTGTTGTCTCAAAAGCGTGGGAAAGGCTAAGAAGCAGGATGACCAACCTTGCCATCGGACCTTATACAGGAAATCAACGACCACCTCATTCTCAGCAATCCCCATACTGTTGAAATGCTTCCGAACAGAATTGGCCAGCTGATCCTTTCCTTGTCTGCGTTGTTCTTTGCGTCGAGCCATCGTTGGTGACATTCGGCCAATTGCTGAATTTTGGAGAACGAGTTGGTTGTAGGGCTTGTTGAACGAAGCTGGTGTATTCAAACGGTAGTCATATCTATATCCGTGCAGAATCGAGGGATCGATGGTGGACCATTGGATCTGTAGTATAATCATTAGTGATTTTGTTCCTCAACGAGGCTGCGGGGTGGAAAACTTACACCAGTGTTGCTGTCTGGATTGGCACTTCCAGATCCTCCTGTCACTGTGCCACTCAGCCCTGCTGTGACTACATCGCGCAAAGAACTCCCAGCCACGGCACTGCTGGCTGCGCGTCGACTTTTCCCGTTGATAGTAGCTACCGCGCTGGGGTTGATCTTCTCTTTCGTGCTGGACGCCTCAGACCTTGAGTCATCAGGCTGAGGTCGTGATCTTGGAGGCATTCTGGAGATTTTGTGGATAAAATTGGATGAAGCTTGCTCCTCACTGATGCCAGGGCAAACTTGGAACGATAGAGTTGTCAATTGGCAGCTGGTTGTACATCGTCGTCGCGTGATTTTTGACAAGCACGATTGCACGTCAAAAAGGGGAAATGACGCCGTTAGCGGAAGTCGGAGAAGCAACGGCCCGAGTTACAGTAAAGCAGTCTCCCGAGAACCCATCTTCCCTCTCTACATGTACTTTTCTTCCCCTCTCCTTTTCCTCCTTTCCAAATAATTAGATCTCACCTTCATGAAACCTCATAGGCTTTCAAATTGGGATTCGAAATCGTTCATCTTGGCATCGAAGATCTAGGCAGCGATCTCGTCAGATGCCACTGCTCTCTTCTAATAATCATCATCACCTTTCCAGAATAAGGATTTCGAGCCGAACAGACATCGAATTTTCAGAAGGCTGTCTCAGTTTCCATTTTTAATCTCGCCTGCATTATTCTCTTGGGGCTGCATAAGCTAAGACGCCATATACAGCCTCTGTTTTCTGCCCTGACGCAAAGTCCAACAAATAAGATCGACTGAACAGTGGTCAGATGAAGAAGAAAAACCTTCAAAGAAATTTTACCCCAGCTCTGCCTCCCCACTTTGTCCCCAGATTAGCGCAACCCTGGAAGCCCAGCACTGGCCCAGCACAGCCGCCTTTATCGCTAGACGAATTAGAGAGCAGATTTCGAGAAAATGTTTTCCAAAAAAGCAAACATAGTTCCATGAGGGGAATTTGGTATGATAAACTTTCGCAAGGCTCTGCCATCGTGGCCCGTTCCGAAGACGGGTCATCCTTTCAAACTCTTCCTTGTCCAATTTTCTCCACTTCCAGCTTCAGATCTCAAGCCTCTCCTATGATCTCTTCAAAAGATGGGCGTTCTTTTTCCTTTGGCGTTTTGCCTCACTCTCCTTTATCGTCATTCCCAAGACCCCAAACACACCAAGTGCCTGACATTCAATGCAAGCCATGAGAGACCCATCTTTTGTTCCTAGAAGCTGGGCCACAATTGACACGCGACAGAGCAGAAGAAAACGTTGACTGTGAAATTTCGTTTAGTGCAAGAAATAGATTAGCCTGGGTAGATGTGCCAAGCCCCTTCGAATTCATGCCTGAGCGACAAGGAAGGACTTATCCGTAACGATGTAGTAATCCGAATCAACAGTACTAACGCAGAGAGCACGAGACCATGAGACATTTTGGGCTAGATCTTCTCCATAAAGGCAGTACAGCAAGCCACAAAGCTGTCCCCGTTCACCTTTCTGTGGCCGGTGTATGACCATAGACTGGAGGCGCGATGAAAGTGCTTAGTGCTTATGATGACGGCGTTAGTGTACTTGGTACTTACGTTTTTGTACCCGCTTTGGCTAGCCCGCAAATTGCTAGAGATCAAAATGCTGCTCCATGCAGTGCTTCCATCTTCCCGCAAGAGAAATACGTGCAGAAGGGTATTGACACACGCGGCAGGGTAGCGAACCAGACCCAGGTCATCTGCTGTCGAGGTTTTTTCGGAAGGGAAAATTCAACTTTGGCGGAAACCCCTCACCCGGCGCGCACCGTAGTGCGATCTTTACGCTAATCGCCCACTAAGACCTCCTGTTCCCAGCCTTTTTCGTGTCTGTTTTTTCTCCAAAACCACCAACCTTGCCAACTACGCCGCCCTCCAGCTATGTCCACTCCGAGACCCTTGAAGGCTACGGTAAACAGCTAATAAATACGGTCGGAAACCCCCACAGATCCCACGACGAACCGACCGCCAAAGCAGAACCACCATCTCTTCTCCGCATTTCATAATAATATACTTCTGAACAGTTCCACCAAACGACGCGCGACTTAGCTCCGATTGTATCACTCATCCGTGCGACATCGATATACTCGAGAATAGACAGTCCTGTCCTTTCTTCTGATCGCGCAGACTCTAATTCTCCGGCATGACATAGTCGAATACCCGGTCAATTGACCAGTCGATTAGAAATCGCAGGAAATTGGCCTTGAGCTCTGTTTGACTGCTGTAAGTTCGCGATGAAGCTATCTCTTATTCACTCTATCATGTCTCGCTGTACTCTATATTATCCGCGACCCAGATAACATTCCTTGAAACCATAAAATATCAAAGTCTAATCTCAGTCAATATAGTAGATGTGATCCGCCTATCTGCCAGTACGCCGCAAGTTGAAGCTATATCTTGAATGTGTGATGCCGATATTGAGTTAGACGATGATTATCAATGATACACGTTATACTCGTCTTACATACACGACCACGACCCTAGGACTATGACTTCGATTTTAGCAGCACACTCTATCCCGTTTCCTACGAATAATTTGATGGCACAGATGGATACATCTCCCATGGCCCAGATACAAGACCCTACGCTACAGCGCAGAACAAAAATGGAACCTGAAGACAAAAACCGAGGCCGGCGCCGAAACCGCGTCAGTAACGCGAAGAGTAAAGAGGGGAGTGGTGATGCGTCGCCTGTTGAGGGCGAGGGCGCGGACGGCCATTCTTCTGGTTCAGATGGCGGCCCATCAAGAAAGAGGCGGAGGAGCCGGAAGGGTCTCGATAAGAAATTCGAATGTCCCCAGGAAGGTTGCGGGAAGAGCTATTCTAGAGCTGAGCATCTGTAAGCCGTAATGTTATCAATCTCCTACTTTGTTTTTACTGATCCCTCTTCTAGCTACCGTCACCAACTGAACCACACCCCAAAACAAATATACAACTGCGACTTCCCAGATTGCGTCCGGACATTTGTCAGGTTGGATTTGTGCAACAGGCACAGGGATCGACACAATGTGAAAGGATCTCAACTGCACCGGAAGGATTCTATGTTGGGGCATGGCTCCCCAACAAACGAGAAACCAATGCCATCACATGGATCTGCCTCTCCTGAAGTAATGAGACCTAACATCAAGTCACGTACCAACCAGCTCCAATACCAATCACCTCAGGAGATGAATCCCAACTCGTATTCGCCAGTGACGAACCCCTCTTCTGGGACATATTCAGGAGCGGGGTCGTCAAGTGGAACTGAAAACTTTGCTCAACCCAGTCCATTCAAGCGATCCATCAGTGACCACATCCCTAGAGGAAACGAGTCACCCAGTACCACCCCCATTAGCAGACCTCAACGGCATGCAAGCTTCGGAGTCCAGGATGCCAAAACTGCAGAGTTCGCGCGACCTCCTTTGCAGACAGCTGTTGGACCCTATGGACTCTTGTCTTCCGCTTCAAACAGCCAGAGTTATCGCCAAGCTAGCCCGCAGACCTATGTGAGCCAGCAGAATTTCGCACCTTTCACTCTACCCCCACCTACATTTCCAACCGCGGCAACATCAGCGCCTGCTACACGTGATGTTGAACCAACTTATCCAACATCAATGTCGACAGACTGCCCAAGTGAATCTATCCACCATCAACAGTCGGGACCGGATATGATGCTCTTGGACCAAATGACTGCACCAAACACAATGCCAGTATTTGGAGGTGAAGGCTACAGTCGATCGCCGTTTGCAATCCCTGAGGATTTTGTGGCATATCTGTTCAGTGGACAGCAGTTGGACAATTCCTCTCCCTTGGGTCAAATGGGCCAACAAGGCTATGCAAAGTCAGTGAAACCCCTGGTCCCTTTGATCCATCTTTACTAACATCCTTGGGTTAGCTATCCTGATGCGCAGAACCAGTACTATGCGCCATACTCTGCAAATGATATGAACCTTCCAGGATTCTTCCCGCCTGGTCAACAACCACCACATCGTCCAATATCTGTGACGAGTCTACTGGATACGAGTCTTCCCGAGACTGTTATTTCAGAGGAGAAGAGCCAGGCAATCGTAGATTTGATCAAAGAAAGGTTCAACGAGACAGATCATGCACCCGTTGCCAGGCAGAAGGAAACGCTTCTTGAGGGTGACCGGAGCGAAGATAGTCATATGATGAGCCGCAAAATGATGCAGACGTACATCGGGAGCTATTGGTATCACTTCAGCGATCAGGTTCCAATTTGTAAGCCAAAACAGAATGCCCCTGAACATCTGATACTAACAAATGATAGTGCATAAACCTACCTTTTCGCCAGACAAAACGCCTAACCTCCTCTTAATTGCCATGATGGCAATTGGTGCTTCGTGCCTTGACAAAATGCATGGCTTCGAGGTGACACAAGCTGGCGCTGAGTTGTCGAATTTCTTAGCTTGGCATCTGAGATGGGAGATTTTCAGTGATTACCATTTCCGGCCTCCGGCGAAGTTGTGGGTATTCCAAGCTTTGCTACTTTTGGAGTTGTATGAGAAAATGTACTCCACCAGAGCTTTGCATGAGAGAGCCCATATTCATCATGCGACTACAATTACCTTGATGCGTCGTGGTAGCTCACTCATTGGAAGATCGGCCCTCGACTCTCCTCCCAGCGTAAGGGACGATAAGCAAGGAATGAATGGATCCCGCCAATCCTCGACGTCAGGAGCAAATACTCCAGATGAGTGGTGGAATCACTGGATCACTAACGAAGCTACACGCCGTGCCGCGTTCGCTGCGTTTGTCATCGACTCCACACATGCCACGATGTTCGGACACTCGACGGTAATGGTTGCCCATGAAATGCGACTTCCTCTTCCATGCGACGAGGCGCTTTGGAATGCCACAAACAGTGCTGAAGTTGGGAGAATCGAGGCCAACCTTCTCGCCAACGGTGTCAAGCCAATATCATTCTTGGAAGGCCTCAAGCGAACTCTCAATGGACAGGAAGTACGCACAAACTCCTTTGGACGAACGATCTTGATGGCTGGTCTGCTAAGCGTCAGCTGGCATATGAACCAACGAGATCTGCAAGTGAACTCTCTCGGTGTTTCTCAGGCACTTGGAGGACGAGACAAATGGAGGGGATCTCTCACTAGAGCCTTCGATCTGTGGAAAACGGATTTCGACAGATCATTGTTGCGTCAGACTGAGAATGTGCCTACGCCGTACGTCTACTCCGACAAGAAAGCCGATAGTATCGTCTTTGAGAGCCGGACTGTGCTCCATCACTTGGCTCACATGGCAATGCATGTCGACATTGTGGACTGCCAGATCTTCGCTCGTGCGAAACGACTACTTGGGCGCACGATCGGTACTCAAGATCTTAACAGCGCTCAGCGCAGGATGAAAGACAATTGGGCACCTACCGCCAAGGCCCGAGATGCGACTTGGTATGCTCTTCGATTCTTGTGTGCATGCCTACTACCCGAAGAGTCGGGATCACCGAACATCCACAGTGGATTCGACGATCCTCCTTTCGACTATTCCGCACGCGATGACGTACTGCTCAATCGGCCATGGGTCATGTACTTCGCTGTCCTCATCGTTTGGTGCTATGGATATGCCTTGGAAGGACCAACCACGGCCCCAATTCCTTCGACCTACGATTTCGAAGATCAAGTACGAGACATGCGAGCATATTTGAGGAGACTCGGCGGCGTCCGTTCTCCCGAGGATCTCAAATCGATGCGGGGCTTCAATGGCTGCAGTGGCATGCTGATGGTTCTCCGCACGGTGTTTGAGAAAACGAGATGGGAGTTGCTTCACGAAGCAGCTCTCTTGTTGAACAACTGTATTCAGCTTATTGGGGGGCAATCATGATCATAGGGTAGGGTAACGGTTCATGTGAAACACGCGAATATGGCCATCTTTGTATTATATATGCAGCACGTGGTACAGCAGTGCTTTGTCAGAATCAGTGTATTTGGATGCCGCGGTGGAGGTTGCTTTTGTATTTATCGCATGTATACCCGGGAATCACTTTCGCATCATACTTTGTTTCCTGTTTTATGTGTTTGCTCACTTGTCACGGTCCGCATGATATCTCAGTTCATTCTTTTCAAATGCAAGAATCCTTGACATAATTCAATGACATCCTCTCTTCTTCACGGCCATCCCAAGGGACATCCGCAATGAAGAAATGTGTCTCTTACGAGAATAAAGTCCAAAGATTCCCTCCCGGGCCTAGACCCAAGAGGAGCGGTCATGAAGTAGTTTTCAATCAGCAAAAATACAAGCTCGGAATAAATCCTCATAGCTCTGCATACTACCCCTGCACTAGGATGAAGAGAAAAGAAGAGGAGTTTGGAGGGGGAAGGGGGATATTTATATTCGAGAGCTCACGCTGCCGGCAGCTTGGTAGGAAGTGAGTCAGGCGGCGTCAGTCACTGATGGTGTTGGAAATAGGCAGTGAATTACCTAGAAAGGAAGAATTCAATGAGGCGGATGGACATGAGAATTGAAGGCAGAAAAATGTCAAATTTCCTCTTTGGGCTTAGAGGCATGTGCGTGGGACGAGAGCCTGAATTTGGCGATTGGCTACCTTAGCCTGGGCTGCACGTCCCTGAAGCCACATCTGAACGCAACTTCGTTCAAAGTTTTCCATTTTTCCAAGTCATGAAACAAAGAGGAAGAGGAAGTCGTCCTCATAGCTCTTTTATATCAATTTCTAGCTCTAGACATACAAGCTCTAGAAAGTGCAAAGGCAGATGCGCTTCCACCAAATGGGAAGGTTCTTAGAGCGTGCCTTATCAGCATCTCAAAAATTCAAGTTCCCCCCCCCCCCAGTTTCAGACACGTGCCGCTGATCGACATATCTGTACTGTTCAGATACTCCGCATCTCTCTCTTATCGCTCTCACATAATTTTCATTACACAGGATCCAATTATAACGATGGCAGTACTACCCGTAATCCCCGGCGACTCCAGTTCTCCCTATCTTGTGGGGTTATCGCCCAAGAATTGGCCGTGGCGCACAAGTAGTGTAACGTTCCAAAGAGAAAATATATAATTTCTCGATTCCACTGTGTCATGTACTGCTTCATTCTTCCCAGTCTCTCAATTGGCTTTGGAAGTTAAAGAACTGATTCCGACAGGCTTCTTCCACTGGCGGAGTTCGCTGAATCACAAGTCACAATGTCGGTGGCACCTGAGCAACCTCCGAGTGGAATGGACGAGAAGAAGGTGAATACAGGTGTTGATGAAGAGAATAACAACTCGGGGCTTGAAGATAGACATATGCAAGAGTTGGAAGTTAATATGGATAGCATTTTGATAGACGGCGGGGAGGAAGATGCCGATGGAGATCATTCTCCATATCCCGAAGGTGCATCCTCTCAGAAGCTTCAATCTTCAACACTGATTGTAAAATCCTCAAGCTAACATGACCCTAAGTCCGTGCTGTCGTCCCTAAAGTCGGCGACCAAGCGATTCTGGTCAACACTTTGGGCATGTGTATTCTGGGCTTTATCTTTACAATGATTGGTTCTGGAATCAACCAATTCTTCAGTCTGCGATATCCATCCATCCACATCGTCGCTCTCGTTGCCGAGCTGCTCGCATATCCTTTTGGTGTCTTCCTCGCCAAAACCCTCCAGTGGTGCATCGATTCTGATCAGCACTTCAATATCAAAGAGCATAAAGTCATGTCAATTTTGTGCAGAGGATCCGCTGACAACACCGAGACATGACCTTCAAAATCCTCTCGACAGATATAGTAGACCAAGTTCTCTATTTTGCCCAAGACATGAAACTTGGTCACTACCTGAAAACCCCTCCTCGCACCCTCTTCGTCGCCCAAGGAAGCGCTACTGTATGATCGAACTCTACTTCCCACGAACTACATCAGCTGACATACTCCAGAATCTCGCGCCTTGACACAGGTAGGAGTGATCCCGTGGATGCTCGGCAACGTCTCCGACATATGCGACTCGGAGCAAGCCAACGGCTTCACGTGCCCAAATGGACGAACGGTCTTTTCTTCGTCTATGGTTGGGGAGCAATCGGCCCCGCACGCCTTTACTATGTAGGTAAAATCTACAGCGACCTTCTCCACTTCTCCTGGATTGCGGCTTGACGCCCATCATTACATGGGTGACTTGAAAGTACTGGAAGGAAGCGGATGGCAAAGGAATAGATTGGCTTCGATTAATCAGCTAGCCACTTATCTTCGTCGGCACATATAACGTACCTCCAGCAACAGGGATAAATTATTCTAGTTGGGCATTGGTGGACGTCGTATTCAACTTTTCGATTAAGAGGAGATGGTTTGCTTGGTGGTGTAAGTCTCACCCTGGCTTGTTTTCGCTGCTTGGGAGAGAACTGACGGGTTTCAAGCCAAATACAACTATGTCCTCGCTGCGGCACTCGACAATGGCCTCGCCCTCTCAGCAATTATCATCTTCTTTTGCATTACCTATCCAGGTGCAGTATTTCTGGATTGGTGGGGTAAGTGACTCGACTTCTGGTGTCTAATTTGAGGCGATATGGCCTGCATGTTGATGTAAGGAATACTGTTTACTTAAACACAGCGGATGGGAATGGTCTTCCCCGAGCAGTTGCCTGAGAGTGACATGTTCGGGCCTCCTAATGGAACATGGCACTAAGCAGTCAAGAAAACGTCGGGATCGATCATTGGGTAAAGTCAGGCGTTGATTTCTGAATTTGACATTGATGTTATACTAAGAGCCTTTTGGCATCACCAATTAGTCGAGTCCGAGAACAGAGGAGATAGTCTGTTGCCGGCCTTGGCCCTAGGGCCCTATCAGACCAATAAATCCATTTCAAGTCTGAGCTCAATCCAACCTTTTCCCTCAAAGCTTGCTTACGGTGTCAGCTTCTTTTGTCCCTCCTTTCCCAGCGACTCTCATCTCCACAGGACACGTCCAAATGCAGTCGAAGACACATAAGCCACATCTCTTCCTTCTTCACCTCGCCGGATCGGCTGTATCATCATTGTTGCCACCAGTACACGCTACCATGGGTCTTCGGTACTACGGCATGAGCTTTCTCTCACATCTCATCCCCTCAGTCGCAATCAAAGATCCATCTCCTCCTCCCCACCTTGACTAGCCATCTCCCACAACATCGTAGTGACGTATCGATGAACACCCGCTTCATTCACTTTCTCCACCAGCTCAGCCAGTTCCTCCCTCGCCTCCCTTTCCAGCAACCCAGGTCTCGCACTCCTCGGAATCGCTCTCGTCAATACCTCGAAGCAATATTGATAATGCTCAGCATTCTGCCATCGATCTGCCAAAATCGCGAGAAAGGATGTGCAGTCCCGGATTGTGAGGTCGGCTTCTTTTGGCATGGGGATGCCACGGGCCCAGATTATGTAGAGGATTGTGGTACCCGCTTGGAATTGCGTAATGACTACAAGCCATGGATGTGCAATTTGACGCTTCCTTAGCACGCTCGAAATGTTGTGTAGGTGTTGCAACTTGCTTGGAATGCCACATCGCTGATGTGGTTATTGTATTTCTTCCAGATAGTCTGCAGAGGAGGAGGCGAGATAGTTGGCTAATGAGGCCGAGCCAGAGTGGACTTTGATAGCCTTCGGTATTCATGAAATTGTGCGATATATCTCATCCGCCCAGCTATCGATCTGTAACTTCATACTCGCCTGCCTTTCAAATGTGACACCGCCCTCCAAAGGAACGGTTTGCATAGTGTGCAGTATATAGGATTGTGCTAGGCAGATTTTGCAGATGTGAGCGAAAGTCCGGAAGGTGGGTAGGACCTGTAGGATTTCGGAAGGTGGAACATCACTGAGCCACGGTAATGAACATGGCAGCTCCGTTGTTTAACATAGAGAGCCGATGATATGTATGCATCTGAAAGGCTGACTGGAACATCTACTGTCGCGCTCACTGCTCTATGTAATCTATGTTTCAATCCGTATCAGCAGAGCTTCTTTCGCTCGAATCAGGGGAGGAAAGGGAACTCAAATGTAAGCACATAACCACACCTTGATCTTCATCGGACTCTCCTCATCACTCATGTCAACAATATGATGAAAGCCATGCAAACTCGCACACATAATAATAGTTCCACTTATATCGGCTATCCATGCCTTAGATTCCGAATGTAATGCGTGCATGGCTGAGAGAAGCATGGCTTGCAGTCGAACCAAAGGCGATGATTTTCGTGCTTCGAATGACTGCATCTTCACTCTTAGCTTGAAATTTTAAATCTTGGTGTTGATACCTCAGAGCATTGTCTGACTTGGATTGAATCAGGGAGTCTATGGCAAATATCTGGAGTGAATCAGTAGTCTATAAATTTAAGGTACTCAGGTTGACACACCATTTTCACGAATAAAGCCGGCCACCCAGATATTGGATTGTTTGCAGGTGCCATTTTCCACTCCGTGTACCCACAATCCTTGATGCTCGGAAAAGGATATTGGTATGGATGAATTGGAAATATGTTCTGAAGAATGAAGTCGCTGTAGCTGTTGGAATTTCATCCATTCCCTCGGGCCTTGCCGTAACTGGTTGTAGAGAAAGACTGGGAGCCATTCTAGGTGCGGCGGATAATGCCTGGGCTGCAGGGTCCGGAAGGCTTGAACCAATTCTGTCAGTTGCTACAGTGACAGTTTCTCAATTAGGCTTAGCGTTCGTTAGCTATATCTAGGATTCTGGCAATCCTACGATTCTGGACCCCTTAGTTATCAACCAATATACATGATTTTTCCTCATATTATCGTCTGATTGACAAATTCCCGCCGCTCAGCAACTGTGACACGGTTGCTCGAAATCACATCTCTGCTTCCTATGTCGACATCGTCAAGTCTTCTTCTTCTCGTGACCAGCATTATCATTGTCGACCAGCATCGCAAGGAGGCACTTGATTGATTGAAAATGGCATCCGGTAGAAAGACATGACCACAGAAAGATCCCCTAGAATAGTGAGATTTGGATATAGCAGCATGGCGTTAAACCGAATTTCCAAAGCAGGATCAAAAAAAGAAGTTAGGGTCCATCAAGTGCCTACGTCGACACGTGATGAATGCACGAAGCAGGCAGAAAAAATTGGATCAAAAGCAGCCCAATTCCCTATACCCACCGAAAGCGACTGTGTGCCAGACGACAGCCTTGCGAAGGTTACGGCGGAAACGTATTTACTCTCACGGCATCTTTTCGCTAACTTTCCTTCCGTTGCAGCTGTGATTTAAGGTCCCGATGAGCTTCGGTTTCAGTGTGGGCGACTTTGTCGCTGTACTGCAGCTCGCGAACAATCTCCGGGAGCGGGCTCTGAATGCTCCCAAGCAATTCAAGGCAATCTCCGATGAGTGAGATCCACAGCACCCAAGTCGCTATTTATAAATGCTTATTATTCGGTTTACTAGGGTTCGGAGCCTCTCAATTGTGCTTCAAAATATCAATATCGTCGAATCCCAGCAACAGTTCACCGACCAACAGACAACCGAGCTGAACGAGATAGCTCAAGGATGTCGTAACGTTCTTGAAGAGGTGACGGAAACACTAGACAGCTATGAGGAATTAGCTTCCAGCGCCAAGAGCTTAGGCGGGAAGTTCCGAAGGCTGTTGGAAAGGCTCAAATGGGACCAAAAAGAGATCGAAGGGTTTCGAAGCAGGATTGCGACAAATAGCATTCTGTTTCACACATTCCTTGGACAAATCAAGAGGTAAATTGCAATCCTTTCTTCCAAATTAATAACCAAGCTGAACCTGAGTAGCCAAACATCTTTTTTAACCAAAGAACGTGGAGCGATCATCGACTGGCTCGCTGCAATCGATTATGGTCCACAGCAGAGTGATTTCATTAGTCGACGGCAGGAGGGAACCGGGCAATGGCTTCTAGACTCTGCAGAGTTCCAATCATGGCTGAAGACAGACAAGCAGGTGTTATTCTGTCCAGGGATCCCCGGAGCAGGGAAGACAATTCTCACATCTATCGTCGTCAATGATCTCTGCTCAAGATTTCAAGATGATACCAGCATTGGTATCGCATATCTATATTGCAACTTTCGACGGCAGTATGAGCAAAAGCTTGAAGATCTACTCGCGAGTCTGCTAAAGCAGTTAATCCAGTCCTCTGTGCCGGACAGTGTGAAAAATCTCTATAACCGGCACAAAGACAAACACACGCGACCTTCATGTGACGAAATATCAACAGTTTTACATTCTGTCACAGCTAATTATTCAAAGGTTTTCATTATTGTCGATGCGCTTGATGAATGTCAAGCAACTAATGGATGCCGAACAAGGTTTCTGTCAGAGATTTTCGACCTCCAGGCCAAGTGTAGTGTAAGTCTCTTTGCGACTTCAAGATTTATCCCAGATATCACAGAGGAGTTTCAAAGAAGCACATTATTAGAGATCCGTGCTAGTGGCGAAGATGTGCAGAGATACTTGGACGGCCATGTAATGCAATTGCCAGCATTTGTTGCGCGAAATCCAGAACTGCAAGACGAAATCAAGACTGAAATCATTAAGGCAGTGAATGGGATGTATGTGATCTTTATATACTAGACGAAATCTGCTAACTTGGCTAGGTTCTTGCTTGCACAACTCCATTTCGACTCGCTGGCCGGAATGAGATCGCCAAAGGCTGTCCGAACTGCGCTGAAAACGCTCCCAAAAGAATCTGACGGATATGATCGCGCATATGATGAAGCCATGGAGAGGATTCAAGGTCAAGTTCCAGCTTCCCGAACGCTTGCCGAACAAGCGTTGTCGTGGATTGCCTGCGCAAAGAGACCGCTGACCACGTCAGAGCTTCAGCATGCTCTCGCAGTGGAGATTGGTTGTTCAAAACTTGATAGAGATAATCTTACAGAAATTCAAGATATAGTCTCTGTGTGTGCTGGGTTGGTCACAGTCGATGAAGAAAGCAATACTATCCGCTTAGTCCACTATACAACACAAGAATATTTCGAGCGAAAACAGAAACGTTGGATCCCAGACGCGGAAACGGACATTGCAAAAACTTGCGTTACCTATCTCTCATTCGATGCCTTTAATGCTGGATTCTGTGCAACAGTAGAGTTTGAGGCCCGACAACAGGAGAATGTACTTTATGGCTATGCGGCCCAAAATTGGGCACACCATGTTCAGGCAGCTTCAGCAGAGGCAGCTTCAGCAGAGCTAGAGCAGATGATTACTGACTTCCTTGAGACTGAGACCAAGGTCTCTAGCTCTACCCAAGCAGCGATGGCTTCTAAATTCTACGTTGGTGACGCTGGCTATAGTCAACGAGCGCCGCAACAAATGACAGGAATGCATCTTGCGGCATATTTCGGACTCGAGAAGGTGACAACCACCCTGCTCAAGAAAGGCGATGGTGCAGATCCTAAGGATAGTTATAGACGAACACCACTGTCATATGCCGCAGAGAGGGGGCACGAGGCCGTGGTCAAGCTGCTGCTCGAGAAGGGCGCTGAGCTCGAGTCTAAGGATAGCATCTTCAGTCGGACGCCGCTCACGTGGGCTGCAGATAGCGGGAACGAGGCCGTGGTCAAGCTACTGCTCGAGAAGGGCGCTAAGCTCGAGTCTAAGGACAGCGACAATCGGACACCGCTCTCGTGGGCTGCAGAGAGGGGGAACGAGGCCGTGGTCAAGCTACTGCTCGAGAAGGGCGCTAAGCTCGAGTCTAGAAGTAAGAACGGTCGGACGCCGCTCACGTGGGCTGCAGATAGCGGGCACGAGGCTGTAGTCAAGCTACTGCTCGAGAAGGGCGCTGAGCTCGAGTCTAAGGATAGCAACTATGGTCAGACACCGCTGTCATGGGCTGCAGGGAGCGGGTGCGAGGCCGTGGTCAAGCTACTGCTAGAGAAGGGCGCTGAACTCGAGTCTAAGGACAGCGATAATCGGACGCCGCTCTCGTTGGCTGCAGAGAGGGGGAACGAGGCCGTGGTCAAGCTACTGCTCGAGAAGGGCGCTAAGCTCGAGTCTAAGGACAGCGACAGTTGGACACCGCTCTCGTGGGCTGCAGAGGGCGGGCACGAGGCTGTAGTCAAGCTACTGCTCGAGAAGGGCGCTAAGCTCGAGTCTAAGGACAGCGACAATCGGACACCGCTCTCGTGGGCTGCAGAGAGGGGACACGAGGCCATAGTCAAGCTGCTGCTAGCACAGGACGACTTTGAGGCGGATTCGAGAGATGACGATGGTCGCACGCCACTGATATGGGCCATAGACAATGGGAACGAGGCCATTGTGCGGCTGCTACTGGAGAATGGAGCAACTGTCAATGCACATGACAGAGAATATCGCAATATATTGCAGATGGCTACCTGCAGGGGCAGAAACGCCGTTGTGCAGCTACTGACGGCAGACAAGATTGATTTTGGTATCCAGAAGGATGAATTCGAAAATGCACTACAACTTGGATGCATACATGGTCATATGGCTATCGTGGAGCACTTCATCGGCCTGGGCACAAACGTGAAGAGGACAGATCAACATGGGTGGTCACCATTATTGTGTGCTTCATGGTTTCAACAAGGCCAAATCTTAGATTACCTCTTATCAAATGGAGGAGATAGAGATTTACTGTCGTGTGTCAACACAATTCCGCCGGACTCGTGGAGCAGAATAGACAAATCGACCAAGCTACTGTTGGATGAAAACTTGATATGTGTTCGATACAGTGGTAAGTCAAAATAAGTACGTATTTCAACTCTGCTTCACGACTGACTCGACTATTTGTGTATGATATAGATGACACAGAAGCAGAAAAACCTTCAGCTGCATTAATCCTCGCAAATCATCCAGTCCCTCTTCAACGCGATAATTTCTACTTTGAAATCGAAATATTAGACAGTGGTGAAACCGGGTAGGTTAAAGTTCATGCTCTTCAGAGCATTGCTGATTTATTATTGTAGCGAGATTGGGGTGGGCCTCTGTAGTAGGTTTATGCCTCTTAATTCCTTCCCTGGATTGGGGCCTGGATTGGGGCCTGTATCGTGGGGCTACCATGGAGATGATGGTTATAAATACTTCGAAAACACTGGAACTCCCTACGGTGAGACGTTTGAGACAGGAGACATAATCGGGTGCAAAGTTCGTTTGAATTATGAAATAGTTTTCACTAAGAATGGTACTTCACTGGGTAAGTAGAGACGCTTCTTATTACTTACTTCAAAGCTGACCTGAGATCTTCTGAGGGATTGCGTTTCCTAACGTTTCAGGAAAAATTTATCCAGCAGTGGGCATGAGAAGCCGTGGTGCTAAAATTCAAGCTAATTTTGGACGAGAGCCTTTCAAATGTGATGCTTGAGAAGCTTAGGTGAACAATAGCACCTGCGTCGTGGAGAGATTTAGGATGTATTTAATCATCATGTCAACTTCACGATCTACATGACATTGCCCAGATTCCATCCACGTGACTGTAGGGAACAAGTACATACGAGCATCTTCTCGATCTCTTAGATATGTTTTCCATCACAGTTGCGAGTTCAGCCTTCTCTCCGATTACTCCACTGCCAGCAGCGCCGTCGGGTTGAGAAAGCCTCATTTTGATGCAAAACGTAAATGTCTATTGAGTTAATGCTTGCATGTTATTTCCACCCTTGCCATGTCATTGATATAGCACTCAAGAAATGAGTAATTCGCAAATCACTGTGAACAATTGGCATACTTTAGTCGGTTCGCCCCCGAGTTCTTATCAATACCAGAAACCGACTTTGCTGAATTTCAAACCACAACCAACAGTATCAACCAGGTTCAATCTAATAAGAGAAGTTGACGAAGCTAGCAGAGCATGTACGCGCATTGTCCGACGTCCGAGGTACAATTGGGGAGATTTGAGAACTAGGAAGGTGAGAGACTTGGCAATCTTTGGGCCTGCGTACGGCTGTCGACTGTCGCTGTCGCCTGACTGTCGCTAAGTGGGATTAATATCGATGATGTTATTTGAGAAAGATGCTCGGAGAGATAGAGAGCCAAGACCACCAAGCATGTTAATTATTGAAAATTGCTAGATCTTGAAGTCGTAAGTCAGTCGTCCAAGAGAGAGTCAGCTCGGGATCGTTTCTCCGAATGTTTCTTCTCATCTCTGCAAGGAACCGGGATCGAGCACCTCTTTCCTTAAGGCCTAATTCGTATGTGGCATATCTGTATTTATACGAACGCATCGGTACACACGGCAGACTGTAATCTCGAATAGTTCACCTGATTGCCTTTATATCGAAGTGTGAGTAATAGGCAATGATTTCAAATGATTTATATACTTGTTCTCGTGCCTATGAAAGCTCATCCCAGTAGTTATAAGTCACTGCATTTACAGGCCCAGTGCCTCAACTCCTCTGAACGATCTCTTAGTATGAATTTCAGAAGATTAGAACTATGTTTTTCTTAGGAACACTTACACATAACAGAATAACCGGAAGGTTTGATCCAGACAGTTGGATTTCGGGTTTTTAGAGAGAAACCTCGGCATGGAAGTGTTGAAGATGAATAGACTCTCTTTGAGAGTATGTAGTAACGACGTCCGTTGTAGATATTAGTCTTTAGCAAAGAGATTAGAATTTTTTTTTTATTTAATTTTTTAATTTTTTTTTTGACAAGTGAACTGTACAACTTGTGATCACAGTACACTGAACTTAGTGTGAGTGTCTATAAATTCTGGTCGCTGGCTCCTGATGATTTCTAACATCGCTGTCGAAAACGTCGACTGCGCACTGCTGGCTGAGTGGGCAGAGCATGCCCACATAGCAGCCGACTTCCGACGTCCGACTAAGATCAGGTAGGTCCATAGTACGAGATTTCAAAAGTGGGAAGGTGTAAAAACAAGTGAACTTTAGGCCAGCGCACGACGGTCACTGTCGCGCGACTATCGCCAAGGCCGACGACATTCATAACCACCTCGACGCTATGTTTAAGAGGTGAAACAGGCCACTGGATTGTACTCGCTAGAGAATTGCTTCTTCTCATGTCTCCGGAGAGCTGAGGCCAAGGGAGTTGTTGCAGATGCTGTGACAAATGGAGGGATGGTGTTAGATTGGTGGACGGCAGGAGGGTTGAGGGCAGGACGAGCGTGGGGGGAAAGAGTGGAAGAGCTTGGGAGTGGGTTTTATAGGTCCGGAGAATAACGAATGAATTATTCAAACTAGTCGAGCCTTTGACTTTGAAGGACTTGGGAGGGAAGTTTCGAGGGTATAATGTAGGAAGATGCCTGAGATCAGATCTATGCGCACCTGTTGAAGGAATGACATTGAGATGAAGCATCAGCGGCAGGTGCAGAGGGAACAGCCGACGATATCGCCATATGATAGAGTCAACAAAGAAACGAGTGAGACTCTAGAACTTAAAGTGGCTGTGTTCACAAACATTTTGTCTGCGGCAAAGACGTTGGACGTATCGAAGAGCTAACTGTGCTCTTTGTGGCGAGTCTGACCCACGAGGCAGAAGACGCTCTTTTTATTGTCAGGAAGGTGAACTTGCACAAAGAAGCTGGATTGAGGGGGGAAGACTGTGGCACTTGCATTGTCTCTATAGTATAGGTCTGTCTTTCGTATGACTGGCCAGTGTTATGGCCCTCATGTAGGTTCTTCGTTTATCCTGTACCGTCTATGCAACGTTCAATGGGACCGTGAAGCCATTTACCTCCCAAATCTACCTCTAAACGCCGTATGCCCTCTATGCCGGTATCCCAAGCCCATCCCAATGCAAAACCAATTCCCATTTATGCTTCCAACTTTTGTGCTCTCTCTGATCTAATCTCTCGCCGCCCCCCACTCTCAGACGCATTCTGCATGGCTTCCTCAACTTCCGCCTTTCTATTCAAGTAGCTCAGATATGTCTGCCACCCAATGGCGATAATACCAGCAAATATACTTCTATATTGCGCATCGATAAATGTAAAACTAAACGCCGTAACCGCAGGCCATAATTTGAGACTGTTGATCATGGACGTGGGCACTGTTCGTTTTATTCGCTCCCAGACTTGATCCATCGAGTCCCCTGAAAGAAAAGCTTGCATGCCGAAGAAGTAGGAGTTGTTGATTGGTGTGAACACTGCCTGGTTGATCGTGACTTTCGTTGCGAGGGAGAGGACTTTCGAGGAGTAGTTGAAGTGGTTTCCTAAGAACATGAACCTGCGCCAGTCAGCTTGGGCTTATCTGCCTCAAACAGGACGACCAACCATTTGTAACTTGGAATAGCGGCTCCGGCGCCAATTATCAATGCTCGCAGAGTTCGCGCCGGATTGTACTCATCTCCGTTGATACTCTGCGCTGACAAGTCCCCGAGAGAGAAGATCACCAGCGCGCTGAAGAACTGAGTCTTGAGAGGATATTTTCTTTGGCTTCTCCCGTACGCCTGGAAACCTCTTGAAAGAGGGCCTAATCGATGCCATATTGGCAGATTTGCAATGGTGTTTGCAACTGGAACGGACGTGCCGTTGGCCGGGTTCTCGTCGGGTTTCGTACTCGGGTGACTCTTTGTGTGGTTGGCTTTCGTGAGGTTGGTCTGTCGAGAAGAGAAATGCGATCTACGTAAGGCGGTCCGACCAGCCGCCTTGATCGCTAACACTGACATCTGGAAAGAGTGTTATTGTTGTTGAGTCATGGTGTTGACAAGTTTTCGCTGGCGGGAAATCTATTTGGAGATCGGATTCCGATCGGCTGGGGACGGGTAAGGCGTCATTAATGTGGCCGGGAAACACATAATCCACGTGATATATCTCCGAAAATGTTTTCATAGTCAGGCTCCTTGTCTATTAATTTTGTGACAAAATGTCAACCTCCACCCTTAAATCGGGAAGAGTGAACCTCTTACTTTTCGATTACGTCCCAAAGATGAGAAAAGATATTTTCAGGGGCACTAGTGGGTGCAGGAATTCTCCGCGCACCCCCCAAAATTAACCGAAAGCACACCAAAAATCGATCTTTTTGCGACTTTATAACTTTACAAATTTGTACTATAAAGCTACCTAATAACTTATATATAAACTTATGTATATCTAGAGAGCAGACTTGTCTAAGAATATATTTTTAAATCTCAAAGTCTTAGGAAATATATTAGAAATATCGATTTTGCTAACAAATCCTCTTACTAAAATAGTATATTACAAAATAGAATTTAATACTAGAGCTTTTCCACAATTTTAAATCAATATATTTAACCTTATAATATATCTTTAATTGTATCTTTAAAATTAAGAATATTGGTTTACAGAACAAATTATTATAATTGTGTAAAGTACGTGATTTTTAGTGTGTTTTCAGTTAATTTTGGGGGGTGCGCGGAGAATTCCTGCACCAGCTGGTGGGGGGTGGGGGCCAATCGGCCACGTGTGTCTTGCTTTTATCCACCAAGCTTTGCACGTCGTCCGACCAGCGACGGACCAGCAGCCTTTTTTCTTCCCTTCTTCCTTTCTTTTTTTTTCCCCCATCTCTTTTTTAATCTCGGGAGGGAGAGTCTCCAACAAAAAGATACTCTAACCCATCCACAAACACTATTTCATCGATCATATTGGGCTTCGTCTACGGAGGACACCTATCCTAGTGTCTTGCCTCGTTTGCAAGTGTCATTGATGCTCCCATGAGAAGTTCAGTTGCTCAAAATCATCCTAACCAACTTCCGGCAGTAGTCTAAAGCCATGACTTGGTATGCACTTCCTGAAGCCTCGCTCTGATATCCATTCAGCTCTGCGAACCTTCTTCGTTACACTGTTCTGTGCAGAAAAATCGTCCAAGGCTGTGGTGGACCTGTCGCCAGTTGATGGTGTCGGACAGGCTTCTGCATTCTTCTCAAGACGACAGACAGGAATCCTTCGAAGGCTTCTAATCTTTACTCTTGAGTTAAGGCACATACATCCGAGGATTGATATACTTTCTCATACAGATGTCAAACGGAAAGATGCTCACGACGAAGGATTCGACATGTCACAGTGTTGTCCGCTCAGACTCGGGCATTCAATTAATAAGAAATTCTTTTTGTTCCTTTCATTTATCTTCACTCCATCAACTAGTATCGTGCAGAGCATCCTCCAGGGGGAATGTGGAGTATCGCAGTCAGGTACTCTCCAAGTCTCTGGTAGTAAGTACGCCTTCTCTCCCCGCCGAAAAACGAAACAAAATCCTCAACTAAACATCCTAACAAGAGACCATTTTGTGAAGGTCAGCGAACGGATCCATCGGCGCAATATTCGGATCGTTATGTCTTCGGAGACGAACACCATCCGCCGGCATCAGCTTGATGTGAAGCTGGGGTATTGGTGCGAATGGTTCATAGTTGAGAATCAGTCCAAGGTCGTCATTGAGCACAGGTCTGTGGTTGACTTTCTGTATCTTCTTCTCGCAATACACGCCTAACTCTATGTCCGTAGTCGCATGAGAACCGGGTTTTCGTTTGCTGACCAGAGCTTGTGACTGCGTGCATTGAGTGGGAAGAATCGAGGCGCCTCGCTTGATGCGCACCTCTTTCAATCGGGCGAGGTCAGGCTTGATTTGGGTCAACGCATTCTCCACGACGGAAGCTTCAGCCTGCTGCTGGCGCTCAGCTTTTGGTGTACGGTTGTTGAGGAGGTCTTGTTCAGCATTGAACTCGTCGATCAGAGGGGCGTTGTGTTGCGGTGGTGGAAGTTTGCACTTTCTGGTCGGCTCCATCCAGATAATTTGGTCCTCATCGCTCGAGCTTTCTTCGGAATCTTCAAAGACGACGTCCAGGTACCCTTTGGCGTTACTCTTGGAAGTGCTCTTTTCGTTCGTGTGTTTGAAATCCTCAAAGGAGACTGAAGAGTCCTTTAGAAACCATTTGGCGCTGCCTTGGGAAGTACCGTCCACAACAGGTGTCGTACCCTGCCGGCGCTCTCTTTTGGCTTTTGTCTTTTGCTGGTGCTCATGATTTCTCAAGATAGCCGAGTGTTTCTTTTCATCCTGTTTCCACTCTTGCTTATATTTCTCCTGCTTACTCTCACGACTCATTTTGACACGGCCTCGTTTGTCAACGTCCTCAAGTTCGGTGCCGTTCCATTCATCTTCAGAGCCAAGCTCAACGTCTTTCACAGTTGATCGGAAGCGTCGTCTTCTTCTGTCATACTCGAAATTATACTCGTAACGATTGAGTGGTTCTTTCAGGGTATTGTAGGCATCGACGAGCATTTGGAAAACCTTGGTTGCATTTTCGTCTTCTGGATTTTTATCAGGGTGGCGGCCGAGGGCCAGAACTTTGTATGCTGCTTTGATTTGTCCTATGCCGCAATTTCTGGGAACTCCAAGGAGTTTGTAATAGTCCGTGAAGGGTTGGGTTGATGCCGCCATCGTGAAAGATGGACTTGTGGTATCGAGTGTGATCAATCGATGTAGTGTTGCTGAGCTGTATTGCTTGAGTTTGGTATTGCGAGTTTGCTTAGTGCGATAAGGTTGGGTAAATGTGGGTGTTCGGTGATGAAGAGGGAAGGTATGAGAAAAGGTGTGAAGCGGTGGCTTATTATACAACAGCAACCGCGTTTCGGGCTGGAACAGTCAGGAAAGCCTATTCACTAAAATTATTCAATGAGCATCTCGCTACTGTAATCTCGGCTTAATTCGCTATCATGCTTGTTTAAGGAACTGCCCATTTCGGAAGGTAGTTCGTCAGACGATAACAATAGAAAAGGGGGATGAGTCACCACACATGGATGGTGTTGCTGCGCATTTCCCAAGACGAAACAAAAATTTTCCTTATTGCTCCATGGAAGAGGAATAATTGAGTCACTGCTAGGCGTTGGGAACCGAATCCCTTATTCCTTTTGAGTCACTGGTGTCAGCAGCTTGATCTAGAAATGTTCAGGTCCAATTCGATTCAAGTGCGGGAAAAATCTTGGTTCGAGCGAGATATTGCACCAAACATTCCCATTCGTCTTGCAGAAACTTGTTGAAAATGGGTTTATTCTTCAGATATTTGATGGTGCTGTTCGCAATCTCTCTCAGCATCGAGGTTACTAAGAGTCATCTGGCGGTGGTTCTGAATTCGACGCTACCGACTCACGCACTCATCCTCATCGCACTTTCCCTAATATGTTCCGCCAACTTCTCAGGTATAGTGACCTGCGGAAAGTGTTTACACGGCAACAAACTAATCGGAACACCAGCCCTCACCGCAGTCGGCACATTCTCAAAAAAGAAGCCCATCGGATTCAGAGCTCCAACCGTCCACGTGACAGGTCTTTGTCTCAATTCCTTCTCTGTAAACGAACTCTTCTCGATTTTTACATACTTTCGTACCCAAGTGACATAGTTCTTGTCAAGTCGAGCATGGTACTCTGGCCCCAAAGCCTCCCAAGCTTCTTTGTCTTCATACATCACTGTACTGAAAATCTCTCTGCAGGTCTCAACGATGACAGAGTCGTCCAGTTGACACAAGGCTTCGACTTGCTCGAAGTTTCCCATGGGGACTTCATTGATAATGGCGCTGAGGACACGAGTTGGATGATCGGCTACCAAGCCAAGAGCGGCTGCGCCACCTAAACTGCAGCCGTAGACGTGCGCTGAGTCGATGGATAGCTCGTCCATGATGCCGACGATTTGCTTGGATAAGAGACGGGGCGTGGTGAGATTTTCGAAAGCGGAAGCTGGTGCGATTGAGCGGGAGAAGCCGGGCATGTCGAAGGTTGTGACTGCGAAGGAGTTGGAGAGGATGCTGGCAATTTTGGAGAATGAGAAGCAATCTCCTTCGCCTGATGGTACTAAGATAAGGTTGGGGCCAGTGCCTTGTTGCTGGCAGTACCATTCGATCCCATCTTGGGTTTTGACCGTGAAGGTTTTGGGCATTTTGAAAAGATTTGGATAGTATGTTGGAGGTGATGCGCAACTTGAGAGAAATGGAATGCGACGGAAACCAAAACAGAAACTAGGAAAGGAAGAGCTGTGAAGTTGACCTTATTCGTACTCCCTTACTGCCAACCCACGTCTTTCACGAGGCACCAAACGAGATCAAGTTCCGATTTGCCAGATTTTACGATTTTACGTGCATTAGTACTTTGTGTAACTCTACCGCCACGGATATAAAACTTCGCTAGGTTTTTGTCTACGAAAAGCAAACTCCATTCTGATTCTGTTCAACACTTTATCATCATTTGAGCGACTAATTGAATGGGAAGGCGTTCGTTCAAGCCACATCGGGAACCAACCTACGATCCACGGAATTTGAGCCTTTAGGGTACAGGTGGGCCTCAAAGCTAGATTTCGGGTTGTGAAGCATGGGAGGCATTCAGATCAAAGATAATGAGTAGAGTGGCCGGATCATCCAAAATTGGAAGAAGAGAATCCGAGAGATGTGCTTTGCCCAGTTCAAAACGAATGAACGAATGAGAAGACCGTCTTGATTGAAAGTCCAAAGATACCTCGCCAGTGTAACAATAAAACTCAAAGCCCTAGTGAGCTGACTTGCTCAGAGATACAACGATGAAGGTGCATTTGAGTGACGACGACAAGGAAGTTGAAATTGCTACGAAATCACATACATGAATAGCATTCACGTGCCACACTCGTCACAGCTTGCTTCGCAGTCAATAGCTCGGAACTGCCAAAGTTTCGATACCAAATCAAATCAGCACATAAACGCCTTCCCTTTCCGCCTCGTTGCAAACGAAGGGTCGTCTGCACATGCTCACACTAAAGAGCCAAGCTTTCTGCATCCAAGATACCGGCTTTCCCACCTCTTGGCACTCCCCAATCTGATAATTTTCAAATTCGCCACGATATTTTCAGAACTCTCCCCTCCAAAACGATCAATTCGGAATGTCGATCTCGGACGAAGTACGATGTATAGCACATCGGCTCCAGAACCACATTCATCGAGGAGCTTTTTGGAAGAGGGGCAACCTAAGCTGACATCATAATTGGCAGGGTTTCTAATGCAGCCATACACTGTGCAGGGGATGCGGGACCTTAGAAGCCGCAGTATGTCAGCGCGACAAGCATCTTAACTTGATTGTGGACGGCGGAGATATATCGTATTTTTTGGCTTCCTCTCGATTGGGAAGGGTAATCTCTCTTTACTGCTTTAAACTTGATCTTTGCGCTTTCGAACGTCTGTTTCCATGTTTTAGCGTAACATTGCTGTCTTGATTGGGAGATAGACTCGGCGAGAGCGAGAATAAAGCGTTGAAAGAAGGATGCGGGAAGGCAATGAACCCTTCGATTCGTGCAATGGCCCCGCTCGAGGCTATCGATATCTCTCCGAGCATATGTGCTCGCTTGGAAGCCGCCTTCCTATCTCCAGTTATGAAGGTGCCCAATTGCTATATAGCTGGTGAAAGCCCTCCAGTCTCTTACCTTTCTGTATCATCTCAGCATTCAACTTCTACTTATCACTTTCAAATTTGTAAGTCAATATTTGCTTCATGACAGACACTCCACCACAATCCATTAATTGTGCATTGACTGACTGGAGTAGAGACCCAAAACCCAACGCAATCATGTCAGGATACGGAAACGACGACCAGCAAGGACAGGGCCAGCTGGGAGGTGGAGGCTATGGCGGTGACAGTGCTATTGGAGACATGGGGGGTAAGACTTACTCCCTTCACATGAGATATACCCTGACATGTACCAGGTGACAGCGGCAGTGGAGGCATGCAAGGAGGTAAGGGTCACTGCCTTTGCTCATTAGACAACACCGTCTAACAAGCGCCCAGGCTACAGCGGAAGCGGAGGCATGGGAGGTGGTAAGACTTATCCCTTTTGCAACTTGTATAGCATTCTCTAATGCAACACAGGTTATAGCGGCGGATATGGAGGAGGAAACCAAAGCTCAGGGGGCATGGGTGGAGGTAAGCTCGATTATACATCTACCTATAAACTTCAGTCTCTAATGCAAGACAGGCGACAGTGGCGGAATGGGAGGGGGACAACCATCCGGCGGGGGATATGGTGGAGGCGGCATGATGAGCGGAGGGAATGATCAGAGCTCAAGAGGCATGGGTGGAGGCAACAACCAGAGCAGTGGAGGTGGAATGGGTGACTCCCGAGGACAGCAATTTTCAGGTGGCGGTCTTGAGGGCAAAATCGAGCAGGCTGGAGAGTCCTTTTTGAAGAGCAAGTTCTCCTGAGTAATGACCGTAGACCTCTCGATGATGTTTCATCTGTATTTGGTTTCGATATTTTTTGATAGCTTCTCATAGGAAAGTGTAATGAACATGTGTACAACGATGAATCAATTGATCTCCATGACAGCTGTGATGTATACTCGCGGACTTCAACCAACAATTTGACTTGGCCACTTATTTCAAGTGCGCGGTAAGAATCGATTCAGGAAAGACGACGAATAAACAAATTTTGTTCAGGATAAAATGCTTCTGCGTCACGTAATAAATGAAATAAACAAGTCATTTTCTCCATCGCAATCAAAGCAAGTGATAACGAAAGGCCAGAGGCGGCTTGAGGTCGCGTGCACAGGTGACGCGCCCCGCCGGCTTAAACACTTCATATATATACCAAAATAAGAGATTTTTCTCTCACGAATAAGAGTCATCCCAGTACAACACATACTCGAGATTTCCCTGAGATGCTATTAGCGACAGTGAGAATAACATTCCGACAGGGTCGCTGACGACAGCACTTTGTTACTCTGGATAACCCGAATCAAAAGTAAAACCTTCGAGGCTTTGCTTCTCTCGCAACCGCGAGAGAAAATATATATATAAAATTTTATTTATTTTTTTTTTATTTTTTTATTTTTTTTTTTTATTTTTTTGGGAATTTATCTCTTCTTTATTCCTGTTGACATAACGTGTAAAAGAGTGTTTCGATTTTTTTCTTGTTATTCGTTTGGTTGTTTTGACGTGTTGGTGGAGCCAATGGCGCGACTTGTGATGGCAATGCGTCGCTTGAGCGTCATGTGGTGTTGGATGGGGTTATACACTTTGGGCTAGAACAAGAAGAGAGCGACTCAAGGCTTTTCGAGAAATGAACTGCGGGGGGCTGTGGATAGCCTGCCTTGATCTTTGACCAATGACGGCCGTACTGGTTGCCAATGGAAGCACCTTGATCATTTTTGTAACATGACCTTCACGGTTTAATTTCAAACATGTACGAGCAAGAATAACAACTCACAGAGGCCCCGGTAATAAAGTCCTGTGTTTCTTAATGTGTCTAGATGCATGTCAAGAGCAACAAGTGGAACGGTCACGTGGGTGGATTGAAGAAAGTGGAAGCCCCTTCCTGTGAGAGTGCGAGTGCTTGTCCAAATGGACATCCGGATCCGCTCAACCGGAACTGCATGGAAGACTTCCACTTAGAGAAGTATCTCTGCCACGCTCGCCTACTATAACTGCATTGAGATCGCGTCTCCAGGAACGCCGAGTCAAGCCCGCAACCAGCATTCTCGCAAATTCCACCAGATTAATTAGAGCGCTACGTATTGTAGAAGAGAGCCAGACGAGCTTGATGTGATTTTAGGCAGCAGCGATTGTCACGCCAAGAGGTCGCAAGCTCAAACGCCCCAACATCTCGTATCATGCTAATTTTCCAGCTCTAACCGGCGTGCGAAGCTTTCCATATGACAGTGCGTTACCTTGGGCGATTTTGAAAGCTTGTCTTATCCGAGATCTAGGCTAAGAGCATTAAGCAAGAAACGAACCTAGACTACTTGGTCTGGGTCGGAGAGGCGGACCGGAAAAAGACCCCGATGAGCAATTCTCCCGGATATCTCGCAGAGCCCCCAGGTGCCGGCAGCGTACGGCGCTGGCTATTTTCGGGACTTCGCTTGATGCTCCTTAATATAGAATGTAAAGTAACTTCTTGCCAAGAGAACAGGATTTACTGTCGTCTTCATCTGAAATATATATTAACACTAACAATAGCACAGCGTCGTTATACACTCATCATCTGATCTGATCACATCACATCACATAGGTCTCCCAGGTGATTCACTTGCGTGACCTCCCGCGTTCGAGGTTTCCGCATTGCTCTTCTTGGCAATCTTTGCGTGCGTTCTTTAGGCGGACAGAGATCTGGAGGCCACAGGGCTCAACACAATATCCCAAATGGAGCATTTCGTCCTACATGGGTAGGCGATTCTTCAACTCCCGGGACTGGTATTGCGTAACCGGCAAATCTTTAAATATCACACTTGTACTTCTGTACTGGTTACAGGCAGAAAATGAATTAAATCGACCCATCCAACTCGGATTGGCCAGCCCCTCTTCACAGCTCCCCCTGATGGTGCCTGAAGACCCCATCCCTTGGACAAGGATCCAGATTGACATCCTTCGCCATTGTGACCAATCTGTGGATATCTCGTCTTCTCCCGGGTAGTTGAGAAGCTTAGGCAAATGCTTATACATTGCCGGGAGATAGATTAACATTGCTGGAGAAAACTTTCGCGCTAGCCACCCCTGTCTTCCCCACAACGACAAGACGCGGCAACTTTAATTTTGCCTTCCAACTCCATCCTCAATTCATCCCAGACATTCCATGGTATCTCTAAACACTATCCAGTTCGGAGCAATTCCTGCTGCACGCAATCAATATCCTCGCGTCCCATCAGCATCGGCCTTGCCTAAACAGACAATGAGGGGTCGGACAGTCCATCTTCGTGCGAGAAGCTCTGCCTTCAAGCTTTCCTCTAGAGTTGATACCGCCGAAGACGACGAAGATCAATTCTGCATTCAGAAGCTATGGCAGCACATTCGAACTCCGTCTACGGGAAGAACGTTCTAACTATTACATATTGCCAGGATTGCGGAGAATTCTTGAACCAGGTTCGGTTATCTGTTTGATCGGCAAGATCTCCCCAGGCTTGACCCGTGCGGTTAGCAGTACCTCGATACCATCTTTCGCAACAGGGGACCTAGGACACGGCTTAAGCCACAAACACTTTGTTTGTTGCCTGGGCTTTGTCATCCTGCCGACTAAGGATTGGCTCTAATCACTTGATCACCGAGGGGCAAAGCCGTGCCATGATTGCTCTTGACGAGAACAATGGAGATACAAGAGAGGCGGGAATACGAAGAGCTCAATTCCGTGCAAGTGAAGGGTAAGATACCCTCCCGCCGTCTCCCTCCATATCACGAGGTATTTCAATGTATGCACGAAACGCACTGTGACGTTCTGGATTCAAAAGAGGTTGGCTCGTCCTTCCACATCTTTTATAAGCTTACTCTGTTTCTATACATAGTAAGTTTTCAATATAATGTACTATCTATCTGATATGAATCTCAGTCACAAGCACCCCACGAATCACGTTTTCATCTGGTCAGTACCTCAGTGGGCTTGCTGAACACGGTTCCTCAACGTCCTGGACCTTTTCAGCTCCCTGAGATGCAGCTTCCACGTTCCATCCCCCTCACCCACCTCGGACATTTTTATCCGATCTATGAAGTTGCCTCGAATCCTCGTATTGCTAACCGTCAAAGTGCAAGTCTCTTGCAGTTGAGGCGTTCTCTATATTACTGCGGGGCAATTTGACAGGTCTGGGTCTTGATAGGGGAATGCTGAGGAGTATGGTTCACATCGTACTGGCGAGGGAAAAATAGCACGGAAGCTAGAAGGATAATTTCCTCCACGTCGAGTAATATCGAGACGGGTGATAGTCATCCGTACTCCCAGCAGTGCCCAGGGAGTCTCGCTGAGGACCAAGTATATAAAGGGCGTTCCAACCCCTCAAGGTCTGATCTTGTTCACCACTCCTACAATCCCCGCCTATCATCTTCATTCAATCCAAGGAATAACCCTATTTGAATACAGCTCGTCGATATGTTTGCTTTTATCTCAATCGCGACCATTGCCCTTTCGGCTTTCACTTCAGCAAACCCCATGGCAAATCCCGTCCTCGGAGTCTCTGTCACCGCAACTGCAACTGCAAGTGCTACATCCAGCGCGATTGGCCCCAATCCAACTGAAGTCTATATCAACTCAATTGCATATGGCGGTACTGGCTGCCCGCAAGGGAGTGTTGGATCATTCATCTCAGCGGATCGTACAACGTCAGTAAACTTCGGATTGTACTTTCTTGTATCTACTGATGATTCCTAGTTTCACGCTTATCTTTGATGAGTTTGTCGCCTCCATTGGCCCTGGAGTTCCCATCACAGACACTCGCTTGAACTGCCAGATCAATCTGGATCTCGAGTATCCCTCCGGATTCCAGTACAGCATCCTCAACACCGATTTCCGTGGATATGCTGGTCTCGACAAGGGCGTAACAGGTGTCCAGCAGGCGACCTATTACTTCTCTGGATGTACGTATACGTATTGGCCTGTATTTTTCTCTTGTGAGGATCTTTTCTAACCGCACGTAATGCGATAGCGGCCGCTCAGGCTTCTGTCTCGACCACTTTTATCGGGCCCACAGATGGCGATTACGAGATCACTGATGCTATTCCATTTACCTCTACCATCTGGTCTCCTTGCGGCGCAGCTCTGCCTCTCAACATCAATTCTCAAGTGCGCTTGACCAGCACAGTCTCCACGGCCACTGGTATCCTCACTGACGACTCCATTGACGGACATGTCCAATTCGTTGTTGGTGTCCAGTGGCAATCGTGTTAGTTAGGGAAATTCTGGAGCTGATGAACTGTTGTTTTCAAGATGCTCATTTATCAACAGGCAAGACTTAAAAGTCGTCGTAAACAAGCGAATGGACACAGTCAAATTCCTTTGGATCGGCTTGGTGGGATTCCGGGTGGTGGGCGGGGTGGCTACTCGGCGATGGGTGATAGGTGATAGTGGGGGTTTAGGAATCATTCTTGGGACTCTTGCGGATATTGCGGATTAGGTTTATATCAAAAATTTGATATAACTTGTTGTACTTCGTGCAGTGACTGGACAATATGCCCTGCTAATATCTCAGGGGTCGTCATGTGACTCGAAATCAAAATTTGACTTCTGAACTGTGAGTTCAGTTTAGATCGACTATTACTAACGTAAATTGTCAATCATTTAGTCCAAGTAAATGGGTTATCTCATCATAAGATCATAATTCTGGCTCCTTGAGGCTGGAATCGAAAGGTTACCAGTATTGCAGATTCCGGATTGGCTACCCGAACAGGAAAGGAGTGCCTCCCCTTTTCAGCTCACTTACCAAAACTAGAAGTAAACATTTGTACATGAGCAAGTAACCTGCGGGTGAAACTAAGAAGCAACTCTTTGTATGTAGTAAGTTAAATAAAATATAATCCTGTTGCTGTACGATGTAATTATTAATTGTGTAATCGTAAGAGCTTGCGGCGTTACTTGTCGCACCCCCAGCGAGACCCCACCTTCTTTACGACCCTACCCTATAACACACTTAATTTGTAAACAAACCTTACAGTCACATCAAAAATAGATAATCTATTCTATCTTTGTCTCTTTTACATAAGAACTAGCATAGTGACAACTAGAAGACCCTTGGATGCACTAAAATACGCGGCATTTGAAAGGAGGGCAAATCGTGGAACCAAATTGTAAAATTTATATATCTTCTAAGTCCATGACTTAAACCCAATTGAGAAGATCTAGTAACTGATAAAGCACGAGATAACTAAGTTGGAAAACTCTCTTATAAGTATTAAAGAGATAAAGAGACTGGTATAAGAGCTATAGGACTACGTTAAGCTAGATAATTAAATATATTTAATAAAGGCATACTTATAAGATTAAATACATTATCGCTGCAAATGGAATGCCTACCTATATTAAATTTACAAAGAAATACAAGTGCTATAAGAAATAAAAACTACGTATCAAAAGAATCAATATTAGTTGAGAAAAAGAGTTGTAGTAGTCTCGCTTAGGGGTGCGGCGAGTAACGCCGCAAGCTCTTACGATGTGTGTGTGAGACCTGTTTTGCAGTTCGCTGTTTCGCTGTTCTGATTTTCGAATTTTCGGATTTTTATTTTTTCAATTGTGTACCTATCGCCCACCGGACTACGGTGGGCGTATTTTCCCCGCCGACCTGCTGTTCACATCCACCAGCTGCGCGCAGTCTTGCATCCTTCCTTCATCATCACCTCACCATGTCAAACCCACCAGCTGCTCAGGGCGCTGCAGGTCAGCAGCAGCCACCAACATACCCAAGCATGCAAGAGCTCAGGGACGCTCTAGGCGCGATTCAGGAACTCCCAGGCAAGCTGGGCCTCATCTGGCCCCTCAATGGCCCCCTCAGTACCGCTGTATTGATCAAGCAAGGCGCCAACGCGCCCGAACTATATTGTACCAGAACAGGCACCAATTCCGATCACTGGCACGCCCTCGCCACCTCCAGCCTCACCGAGCCCAAGATCTCTTCGATCACAGTCCAGGTTACCGAGCTCGAAATGTGGGAGGACGACTGGTACGAGAGACACTATCAGCATTCCGATCCCGACGGCGACTACGGGCCCGACTTCGAGTGGCAGGCCTTCCCAGATTGGGATCCGGACGTGGATGAGGGCAAGATGCAGCTTGTCAAGTGCTGTGGCGAGCTACGGCCGCGGAACAAGAAGGCCAGCTTGACGGTCACGCCGGCGAGGGATGGGCAGGGATTCGTCACGCTTCATGATTACCTCTCTGCCGTGCACCCATGGCTGATGGGTCTACGGAGCGAGTTGCGTGCAGCTCTGGGCGCCATGTACGATACGCCTCTTGAGCCCAACGTGCAGCTCAGCGTCAACTCCACTACACTGGATACTCTAACGATCGAGACGGAGCTGAATATGTTCCCAGTCCAGGGCGGATCCCCTCCGCCGCCTGGCGCGGAACCTGTGGTTTATGGACAGACGACTGAATTCGAATCGGAGGAAGTGTTTAATGCGAGGATGAGGAGGATGATGGAAGCTGAGGGTGCGGAATGGATTGATGTACCTACTAGAGATGTCTAAGGACAAGGAATGCTCGCGGGAGGGCGGTGGTGGAGAGTGTGTCAGCTCGAGTGAGGAACGCGAATTCGCTTTTCGGCTGTGTGGTGCGTATGTAAAGTCGGGGATCAATCAAACCTCTAGTGGAATACTCCTCTACATTGACCTCGATGAGCTGAGAAGTCTGAACGTTGGAACAGGTGCACTGAAGCTCGCACGCGCATCTCTCCGCTGGAAGGTGAGCAGTGTTGATTGCGTCCAGAAAATATTGCCTCGGTCAAGTCCTGGTTCATCCATATAGCTTTACGCATTCTCATACTTTGCATAATATTCAATAGCATTCAAATTTATTCTATGCATAAATAGCGATCTCCCTATCTTATTATTGGTCCCTGTTCCAAGTGTCCTAGATCTAGTGATCAAGATACCATTGTTATCGGATCTATAGATGCGACAGGATATGCTTGGAAGCTTTCAATATATCTTTTCTTAGCTTGCTCTGTATCGGGTAGTTCTGAAGATGCCTTGATAGATATACCCTTTTTCTCAAAGTACTGCTCTATATAGCTTTCTATTCCCGGGTCTAGTCTTCCTGCTTTGTCCTTGACTCTTGTCTCCAATGCTCCTTAGTCCACCTGTATTGCAAAATGTTTCTATATAGATTCGCTCGTCGGTTCCTTACGATTACTGTCTTCAGGTTAGGAAACTTTGCATAGAATTCCAAACTTCTGAGCCCCTGATATTCGTTGCTAGTCAGGTCTTCTGGAGAGATGTCTGCAATTATCTCGATATAGCTAAATAAGCATTGGCTATTTAGCCAAGGTAGCTGTGTAAAGTGGTAAGTGCGGATATTATAGCTCGGGTTGAAATGGATTATATGCCCGAGATACTTCGGCCATGGTAGAAGGAGGAAGTTGCGACAGAGTCGCTGCTAGGCGAAGTCTCGCGAGGCATGGCAAACATATAGTATGGAAGGAGTCAGGTATAAGTATATAATGTCGCTTTAAGGGCTGAGAAGTCTGAGGGCATCTTTGTCGAAGATTCGTTGTTGAGAAAAAGTTTCCTCCTAAATTAGATATTAGATATTGTCGTCTAACGTAGACTAAGATTGCATAATGAATGAGTCCTGGCAGGAACCTGGAGGGCTGAGATTTCATGCGAAGGATCAGGTTGATTTCAGGACAGCATACGGCAGTTGCGAGCGGCAAGCTGATGTGTGGACGAGACCAGTTTTGACAGGCAGGCGCTTATAGATTACCACTTAAGCCGCTCAATTCCCCCCACTAGATATTCCACAAATGCTCAAACTGGTTTTCTCCTCTGCCTACTTCGTTTCGTGATAGCTGCCCTTAAGAGTACGTCATTTGTTCAATTTGCATTTCCCCTATTAAACTCGCCCTTCCACAACAGAAAACTCTCTGGTCTTCTGAATCCAGTGGTTCAATCCCTTCACTCAACGCCAGCGGCAGCCAGAGAATACAAAGACCTACGGCCACTTTTTCCCGTTCTGGATATCAAATTAAGGCAGAGACGAATACGGCAGCAAGAGCTAAAGGTACGTAGACAAGCTACACCGAAAGTGAATTCGTTCTGTGCGCTCCTGCTGACAATGACGATGAATCAGACGACGATCTTCTATTTCTCGAGGAGCAGCCTCGGGCAACTCTGCGTCCAAAGATCTCAACTGCAGCCTCGAACGCCGGATCCACCCTTTAGCTTCTGGAACAGCCAGCTCTTTACTGGGCTAGACTGCAAGTCAACCGAATACAATCAGGTAAACGTCAGGGTGGTAGTCGAGGCAAGTGCACCGGCTGTCCTTCATACTCAGAAGCTGGCCGCTAATTATATGTAAATCAACCAGTAATTCTTGATAATGACGACCCAGTTAAAGCAGGTGCTAGGGATGAGGCCGAAAGTACTTCTGGTGATGTTGATACTAGGCACATTGAATAGGACGCGAGTCTGCATGACACCTTCGCAACCTCAGAACTCGATTCTGAGCCGCACAGCGTGCCTTCTGCTTCTACTTAAGCCCAAGCCCAGACCTTCCCCCAATCCTCTTGGCCACTACAAGATCAGACCAACTAGTAAGGTGTTAATAATATCACTCGGAGCACGTTAGTGGAGATTGCGCTTTACTCCCTCCCTAAGTCTTCTAGTAGCAGTGATAATAGATAGACTAATGAGAATATAGCTAAACTAGAGAAAGAACTAAGGTTAGCTTTAAAAGAGTAATAAGTGGAGTTATTATTAGCTAGTATACTTACCTCCTTAAGTCCTCGCTTAGTCGAGGCACTACAGGACGAGATCTAGAGTCGAGAACGCAGCGAAACTACTAATAGCAAACTAAAAGAGATACGAGATACTTCTCGACGTAGTACCCTAGCTTAGGACCTTAAGAGGTAGGAGAAGCGGGAGACTTAGATAGTAGTAGAAGAGGGAGCAGTAGTGATATAGCAGTAGGAAGGGCTTGCAGCATAGAAGGAAGAGCTTAGGTAGCCAGCTATCAGTGATTAGTAGGACCTAGTAAAAGTCGTCGACGCGGACGACCCTAAAGACAAAGAAACTACTAAGGCTTTACTAGCCGCGTAATCTAAGATCCCTAAGATCGATAAGCACCGTTTTCGACTACGTGTAGTACGAGCTCGGTAGCTTACTAGACGCTAGACAAAACAACCTAATACTAAGTCGTATAGGAGAACATCCAAATAGGTCGGATTCTTGATTTAATAAAGACAATGTACAAATATTAATACTATAGCCGCTATGTGAACTATACTCTTAAAATTTGGCTCTATAGATAGAAATAGATATTTTCTGAGTTCGCGGGATACACTCTAGCCTATATAAAGGTAGAAAAGTTTTCGAGTACTTAGTTGATACGCTCGATCTCGATAACCCTTATATAACTAAAGATTAATTGAGAATCTCAATTTGCCCTATATTAGTCGCTGAGCTTAAAGGTAACTAGTTGTCTTATAAATGCCTTGTTTTGGAAATCTTGAGGAATAGGTTACTAACAGAACACATCTTGAACAGCGTCTTCTCCCTAGCCCTTGAGCGAAGCACAGTATGAGGTCCTTCTCAGATATTTAGCAACTCCGATCAGTGACGAGTACCGCCATGCGTTACGAGCCTCTCGCTCCTCTACCCCAGCCGACCCGGCACTAGGGGGCAAGCCTGCAATGCTGAAGCGAGGGCACTAATATATGCATACAGAGATCAGTAGCAACACCTACTATTCCGTGAACACGGATGATAATCACAGCGCCTGCGATACAAGCAACGAGGACCCACGACCTGCAAAGCGACGAAAGCCACGGTCAGCGCGTGCCGTGACTCCGCCTCTCTACCTCCGACGGTCTCCCCCGCTGCCACCGACTACGAGAGCTAAGATTGACGAGGCGCAGTCTCAGGATGATCACGGGTGTTCGTCGACCTTCATCGACGAGCAGCACTGTGCTTCACGGACTTCTCGGAGTCCGTCTGCGGCAGCAGAGGCGGTACCAGTTACTGAGTATCAGGAATAGCCCTTCCAAGGCTTCCTCAAACGCATCAGGATTGGGAATGATGTGACGTTCAATCTTGAGTTCAAACTGCCATCGATCTCGGAACAACTTCACTTATTGATTGATCCCAAAGCATTGGATATCTGTTCTAGCAAGGAGCCGCCAGCAAAGATTCCGACTAATTACAAGGCTGCTGCACATTCCAAGGTACATCAAGCACTGTTGTAGCCTAAGAAAGGGCGTGCTAAATAGACTAAATAGACACTAGAAGAGGATGTAACGCTACTCTAGATAAGGAACGATAGCTGTTCATGGGAAGATATCCATGTTGCCCTCCCTCACCGGAGCATAGGGATGACCTAGGTACACTATTCGATGAAGTTGAAAGGGTAGTGTTGCTAAAGTAACGGCACTGATCGTATTGGACGACCTGTATTGGAGAAGCTCGAACCATTAAGCAGCGGCGATAGTGACGATTCAAGTGATAGAGTCTCTAGCGAGGCCGAGCAGGGCCGTTCGAGCACGAACAAGCAGAGACGATAGTCAGACCCGGACAAGCAGCGCTTGCTGGCATACAAGAAAGAGGGCAAGTCTTGGGACTGGATCTTTGGCAAGTTCGAAGGCAGGACTGAGGCCGCAATACGCACTCGCTGGACTATGGTACAGCGCAGAGTCAAATAAGCTTCCTCCTACAGTGGATACGCAGCAACTTAAGCTCTAAGTGCCTACTGATGTCCCTTGGCATCTGCTGGGATGTATGTCTGAAGAGGACCTTGTCCTTCTAGGGGCTGGCCCTACTACGGGAGCAGGGATCGACAGGGAGCCGGATCGGGCCCCGTGATCGTTCAATAGCAAGAGCCAGAGCCAACGGTTGGCCCATAATAATGACGCTTGATGGACAATATTATGATCTCTCGAATGGAACCCTGCGACGCTTGCCACACTTCGCTAACGGGTTGATCTCAAGACCTTAAATCCCACGACAGCGAGCGGTTGCCATCAAACCAGATTTCGAAACTCATTATTTATAAGAACACATTAAGCCCTACCCCCTGAACGATATCGCCCCATTACCTGCGGCGTCGATTGAAGTATGGATTCTGTCACATCGAGAAGCGTGTCTCAGCCGCCAGAACAAGTTCCAGCCACGCGAACCGCCAGAATGATACCACTGGGAAAAAGACACGGCATTCATTTGATCGCTACCTGCTTGCTGAACGCGCCTACCTCGCTAATGAACGTCTCTGAAATTTACGAATAGCTTGCTAAAAAGTACCCACGCTACTAATATACTAAATCTAAGGTGCGCAAGGTTCTAGAACATGATTCCAAGAGAAAGACTTCTAGATTTGTTATTGCTAACAAAAATCGCATGGCGGGAGTGCTAATTCGATGGACTACTCGGCCAGGAACAGAGCCTTAACTTCGCCGATTGTTCAGTGGCCCTCCCCCTGCCGAGCCTCTATTTCCCAAATTCTACGGTAGCCTTTCTCAACTAACCTACTGCGTCCATTGCAACGGTTGGTTCTGTTGGTATGAGGACCCTGATACTAAGATGTATATAGCGCTAGTCTAAAATAGGGTTCAAAAGCTTCAATTCCAATTTTCTGTATCCTTCCTGTATCGTTCAACCCTTCTGTTATATCTACAACTTGATACAGCTTATTCTTGTTGCCTGTCCCGATAGCTGGTTGCCTGTCCTGATATCTTGTTGCCTGTACCGATAGCCTGCTGCCTGTCCCTAGATATCACCGTACCTTCTAGACCTATCAACAGGTTCGATCGCTACGAGAGTTTTGCGAGATACTAACTAGAGGCCTATTCTAGCTACGTAACTATGTCCCCGGCCGTTAATGTATCGGCCGAACTATGCCAGCCAGGGATAGGGTCAAAACATACTGCTGGCGAAGCCCTTCCCGCAGACTAGTCCTCTGTGTTGATAGGTCCAGAAGGTCTAGAT
>NXFV01000319.1:0-18143 GCA_002803225.1 Gamarada debralockiae | reverse complement strand
ATCCCTTACTGAGAGCACGTGCGATACCCAGCGCAATCGGGAAGCGCTCATACTCGCATTTCTCCCCACTACAGTACAGGTATATTTACTTCTCTAAGTTTAATCTAAGCTTATAAGATATCTAGACTAGAATTGCTCTTGAGCTCTTAACCTTAGCCCTTCGACTTCTTTATACTTTTGCGAATAGCGTCCCTTCCGAACGAGCCTTCTCAGTTATGAATTTCCTTCACACGAAGACTCGAAACTCTCTTAAAGTCGAGACCGCTAATAAGCTCTGTTTTATCTGTATCAACTCTCGAGCTCTCCGCAATGATAAAGGCAAAGATACATAGGATAAGGACGCTTTAATAGCATTAGAGGACATGTAGCTAGCTAATCAGAAAGAGCAGGAGCAGATATTAGGAAAGAGAAGTAGGGAACAGGACGAATAAGCAGCATTTTACTATACAAATTGACCTTGAAATGGCCTTGAAAACCTATCCTTTTATGTAGAGTTATGCTCTCTTTTATGCCTATTTTATGCAATTATATAAAGCCGACCCAATTATAAAATAATACTGGATATTGGGATATAATTATAATTACATAATTTAAAATGGCCGAGCGCTAGTTTATAGTCACCAATGCTTGGGCTAAGGTTTGTCGGGATTCATTCCCTAATTCTGTTCGAACTATTGGCGGAATTGATTATGTGGTCATTGACCTACGGGATTTGGCTCACCATTTTGAATTGGAAATGGCTCAGCCTTCATGGAATTCCTGGGACAGAAAATGGATGGTGGTTTGGTACAGCGACAGAATCAAGGGTTGAATCGTTGACGAAATCGGCTTTAGCGCCGACCATCCGTTCACCGGACGACAGCCACGTCGTGACATACCGCGCCTCATGAAGTTCACTTGTATCGCCAGTATCCTATTGCTCCGCCCAGATCCGGAGAATCGACACGTCAATTACTAATGAACATCGGGTACCTTGTGAAATATCAATTTTGCTACCCGAAGAATTCTAGCGGGGTTTACGAATATCACGACTTGTTGTGCGACGCGGTCGAAGCCTTCGCGGCAGCCAGTATCAAAACAACCAGAACGTCTAAACGATTACCTCCCGGATTCCACGACAAACACGCCAAAAAGCGCAGAAATCTTGATCGATACTCAGCATGGCAAACAACGATGTTGCAGATGAATATTTTACCTACGACAGTCGTCTTGCTTCTTTCCAGAGCGCGCAACAACTATCGAAGAGGAGGGCGTCAAATGCGGGCACGAAGGCGCCCAAGTCAATGAAATGGCCTCACAAATGGCTATCCCCGGAAGAGGTATGCTACCCTGTTCTTTAACTGTTACTCCTGCCAACATCTGTGAAGCTTGCAAAAGCAGGATTCTTCTATTACCCAGCCCAAGTCAACCCGGACAACGTCGCTTGCTTCCTCTGCCACAAGTCTCTCGATGGGTGGGAAAAGGGCGATGATCCGCTGGTGGAACATCTGAAACACTCTCCAGGTTGTGGGTGGGCAATAGTTGCGACGATCGAAAAGCAGGATGGAGAATTGAGTGAGGAATACCCTTGCAGTACGAGGATGATTGAGGCAAGAAAGGCCACTTTTGCGGATAAATGGCCACATGAGAGCAAGAAGGGATGGAAGTGTAAAGTTAAGCAGGTACGGTTCCTGTCGAAGGGGGGAAATCCAATTTAACTGATGTGGAATACAGATGGTGGATGCTGGCTGGAAATACACTCCAACCCCAGAAAGTGATGACATGGCAACGTGCACATATTGCAATTTAGCTTTAGACGGATGGGAGAATGTGGACAAGCCATTGTGAGTTACCTTGATTTAACCTTTACGAAGCTTTCTAATTCTGGCAGCGACGAACATTTCAATCGCTCGTCCGAATGCGCCTTCTTCACTCTCATCAACACCCATAAACAAGGCACAGCCCCGAAACGGACCAAGTCCAAGAAAGGTAGAATCTCAAAAGCCTCCCGACTCTCAACACAATCCGCATTCACAGTAGCTTCAGACGCTCCATCACTCGCAGATTTGCCTGCCGAAGAGGGAGACAGCATTCTCACAACCGCCACAAATGCGACCGTAACAACACAAAGTGGGAGGAAAATGGGCAAGGGGAAGAAGGCTGCAGCTGGGAAGGGAGGAAAGACGAAGGCTAAGAAGGATGCAGCTGTCGAAGTTGTAGCTGCTCCTGAACTAGAGGATGATGACTTCGAAGTCGAGGTCGATATTGCTCCGAAACCAACTCGAGGAAGGAAGCGCAAGACGGACGAGACTGTGGATCTTGCTGCCTCTGTTGTTGAAAGCCAACCACCTGCGAAGCGTAGGGCCACGCGAACCGGAGCGAGTACGGCTGTTGACGAGAGTGCCATCATCAATCCTGATGAGACAGTCCAATCAGTCGCTGTGGAGGATGTGCCAAAGACTGGGGGGCGCAAGAAGGGAAGATCATCCGTTGCTAGATCCACGCGAAAAGCCTCTGCTGCATCTGTGGCTTCTTTGCGTGCACCAATACCCAATGACGATGAGATAGATGCCGCTCTCGAGGCCGATCTTGAACGACCCTTGACGGATGATGAGGAGCCTGCTGCACCACCGAAGGAGGGGACGAGATCAAGCAAGATCACCAAAACGGACCACGCAATGTTTGGCATGGAGCCAATGGATATCGATGAGGCTGCCATTGAATCTGAACTGCAGGCAATGGAAGCTGAATCCAAGCCTTTGCCCAAGGCAAAAGGCGCAAAGGGCAAACAACCTCGAAAAGTCTCTGCCAAACAACAAGCAGCTGCGAAAAAGGCAGCTGAAGCAGAAGCTGAGGCTGAGGCCGAAGCACAACGTGTTGCAGAAGAGGAGGCTTCACGACAAATTGCGGCAGAGCTGGAGCACAGTCTTTCGATCCATCATTCGTCACCCATTGTTCAACCTAAACGGCAGAGAGCTAGGTCTCGCCAACCTTCACGCCCAGTGCCCGGACGAAGCACACGAGCGTCCGTACTGACAGTCGATGAGAGCAATATTCAGACGGCCGATGAATTTCAGGATGCTGTTGATGAACGAAAAGATGACTCTGGCAACGAGACAGACGCTAGTATGGCCAGTCAGTCAACTGTCATCAGGGGCGGATCTACTCGCCGTGGAAGCACGATGAAGAAGGGAAGAGGCGGCAAGAAGGCAGCAAGCAGGAACATTGAGGAAATTGTGCATAAGCCCAAGGAAACCGCTGCGGAAGAGGTAATTGAGGAATTACCTATTCCACTGGCGAAGGAACAGGTGCCTGCCCAGGTAGATGAGTCCAATGCCCAGGAGGAAGCATTCTACACGCCTACACCCGAGGCACCCAAGCCCGTCGTGGAAGAATCTGTTCCCAAGGCCTCCAAAGCGAAAGCTGCACCCAAGGGCAGGGGCCGACCAAAGGCTACTTCAGTCCAAGAAGCTGTGGTTGAATCCGAGCCTGTTCAAGAGGAACCAATCCAGCCCAAATCCAAGACCGCCAAAAGCAAAGCACTCGCACCGCCTCTCTCCCGAACACCGCCACCAAAAGAAAACACCCCCCCCGAATCCCCCCAGTCCTCAGACGCAGAAAACCATCCTCCATCCTCAAAGCCCTCTGCTAGTGCCCGAAAGCCCACCACACCTCACTCAAATACCACACGCATCCCACTCGCTGCTTCAACCCCAGTAATGTCTCCTTCAAAGCGCAATGTCATTGCTGGTCTACAGAGTGCGCATCCGTGGACGTCTGTGGATCTAGAGAGAGTGTTTTTGAAGAGTCCCGGTGATGAGAATGCCAGGAGCTTGTTTGGAGAAATGTTGGGAGAAGCGATGCAGAAGGTGAAGATTGGTGATCTGACCAGTCCGGAGAAGAAGATGACGGTTGAGGAGTGGGTTCATTATAATGCTGAGATGGCGGAGGAGAAGTTGAGGAGTGAGTGTGAGCGTATGGTGGGTGCTTTTGAGAGGGAGGGGGGTAGGGCTATGCGGGCGCTCGAGGGGGTGGAGTGTGTTGACTGATGAGATGCGTAATGAGGCTTGGTTTGGGCTTGGGTATGAACACAATAGTGAGGTGTTCGGGATTGTTGATTTGATTTGAATGATTGTATTTCCATTATGACAGCAGACTATTTCGTTCTCTCAAAAAGCCGTTGGGCGTCCCACATTCGTGGACATGTGATGAGTGATTGTTGATTTGATTTGAATAGTTGTATTTTCGTTAGCCAGCTCTCTTCTCAAAGCGCCATCCCGCGTTCGCTGCATGCGATGAATGCAATAAAATAAGCTTTGCCAGGTTCCTTCCGTTTGACCCCCAACGCCCCTATCCGTACAGCAGCTCGTGAGCAATAGAGCAAATATCTACAAGGCTAAAGCCATCAAGAAGTATTTTACACACCCCTCGCGTAAGTTCACAACCCTAACCATCCACCCTCATCGTCGCATCCTTATTACTCTCTTCATAGAACTCCAAGGTCAAGGCCGCCAAAAAGCACGGAATAGATCCCCGTTCGTGCACCCAGAACTTAATCTGTTCACCAATCCTACCCGCGAATTTACTCTGCGGTCCCCCACTAACCTTCATCGTGCCCCTCTCCCCATCAAACTCAATACTATTTTCCTCCTCCCCTTTACTCGGATAGAAAAAACTCGTAACCTTGGTCTTTCCATTCTTCATGAATACGACATCCCAGCCTAGCAATGAGATTACGAGCTCGCGGAACTCGGCGGATTTCGAACGCCAGACTTTGAGGAGACGGTCGGTGTGCTTCTTTTCTGAGGCGAGCTCGAGTTGGGCGTTTCGTACGTCCCGTTGCGAGGCTTCGAGGGAGGAGATAGGGATTGTGGTGACGGCGCTGCGTTTGCCGGATTGAATCGATTGGATGTGTGCGAGGAGGTCGGCGTTTTCTTTGCGTAGGGAATTCAAGTCCGACAGCTTGATTGCTTCGAAGTCCGAGGTTGGGTTCGATCGAAGGGAGAGAATCCGGGTACTGCTTTGTTTGGTAGCGGCCGTAAGACGTTCTTGTGCTACTTCAAGTTCCTTCTGCAGAACTTTGGTGCTGGTTTGTAAAGTCGTAAGCTCGTCCTGTAACTTGCGGTTCTTGCGGGAGAGAACGCCGATGTGTTCGCTGTCTTCTGAGGAATCGCGAAGGCGTTTGGAGCCTGTGGGTTCTGGGGCTGGAGTGGAGGATTCTCGGGTTGCGAGGTCGGCATGGAGGGTTTGCACTTCTTGTCTATATTGGTCGACCATGTCTTCGAGCTCTTGGATGCGTTTGAGCTTAGCTTCGTCGACGTTCTCCGGCTGGAAGGTTGTGTCTTCTGCGTCGAATGCCTTGAGTTGAGCGCGGAGGTACTCGACTTCCTTGATGGCTAATGCTCTTTGACGCTCTAATCGTAGTCGAGCTTTGTTGTCACCGCCTGCACCGGAACCTCCACTGCCACCAGTAGACTTGAGCTTCTCTATCTGCTCCACCAAGTTTGACTTTTGTGACTCCAAAACTTGGATGATGCCATCCTTCTCCAGGAGCTCGGGTTCAAGAGCACCAATTCTCTCCATCAAAGTTGCTGTTCGTAGCCGTTCTTCAATGAACGCCCTTGCCAACTCCTCTGGGGAGTCGAACTCAGTCTCACCATCAGTGCCAGCTTGACTCTGAAGATATGCAGTCCATGCTAATCGTTCATCCTCCAATCTCTGCCGTTGGATCTGAGCTTCTCCAAGCTCGTTCCGAAGGCCTTCCATAGAATCAACCTTCCTTTGCAATGATCTCTTCTCTTCCTCTACGATCTCAATGCTCTTATGGAGCTGCTTGTAGTGCTCCACCTCAGCAGCCTGCTTCCGATTCAACGCCTCTATCTTCTTGATGTGTGACATTTGTTCGCCGAGTTCTCGTTTGATTATCCCAAGAGTGTCTGCATCTCCAGTCTGAGCCTTGAGGCGTATGACTTCCGCTTCCAGTGCGCCGTAGGCTGTATCCTTGTCTGCGAGTTGTTGCTGAGCTTGCTGTAACAATGCCTCTCTCCGAATAGAATCCTGCTGTAGTTCCTCCACTGTGCGCTGTAATGTTTCGTTTCGAGATTCCAGCTCCGAGGACTTTCTTTCGATGACCCGCAAGGTTTCCTCCCTCTCTGTCTTGATATCCTCGACTTCTTCCTCGATCACACGCTTGCTCTCTTCCACTTCTCGGATCCGTCTCTCCAAAGCAGCCTTCTCATTACTAGCAGCATCTCTAACCTCGGTCATTTCCTTAAGAAGAGACTCGTATTGTCGCACTGCTCTGTCCTTTTCACTCTCTGCAGCCTGCATCTTTTTGAAATCATCTTCACCCCTCCTTCGCGCTTCTCGGACTTCGCTCTCATGTCTAAGTTTTGCAAGCTCTTCCTCTTGTTTGTGGTTGTCGATGGTATAGTTGAGCTTCTTGACTTCGGCTTTCAGCTTGTCCAACTCCTGTTGGCGCTTCTCAACTTCCTGATCAGTCTCAACAGCCAACACCTCTCTGTGTAGTTCAGCGGAGGAAATTCGCGTCGAATTGCGGAAGGTGTCTCGAGATGGTGGGCGGTTCGTGGATTCTTGACCAGTCAAGAAGTCGTATGTCGGTTGAGTATTCGATGCGCGTACTAGGGCAATCTGTTCCATCACATTAGCACTAGAGATATTTATTGAGCTTCTGCAAGCTCGTGCGCAAGGAGGGAATGCAACTCACTCTTGAAGTTGGCCCTCGCGACTGAGGTCGGGGAAGAGAGCTTCCCATGCTTGTCCGATGCCCTGTGATGGACGATCTTCTCCTGGAGGCATCCATCGGCAGAGGCTTATGTGCGCTCATCGTTAGTAGACTTGAGCGCCCTTTGCGCGTTCCAGAGGTCGTTGTTGTTAGATTTTATTGAAAGTAGAATCAAAAGTCGCGAATGACGATCTTGTCACGTGGGAAAGAAAACACAATTCTTTGTTGGCGAAGCGACGGGTTTGTTCCCCCTCTGTTGCAAAGCTTCACGTCTTCACTACAAAAGAAAGAGGGGAGGATCTCGGTTCGATGGGTATCTGAATCTGAATATAAAACTTATTTTAGGAATACCCTATATCCAATTGAGCTCTTGAAGACTTTAATTATCGACTTGACAAGCCCTCGGCTCCTTCAGGACGCTGCAATACAGAACAGTGATAATTGCTTATTTCCATAGATCGATCCGCTTGCTTCTTGTTTACAGTACTGCCATACCATACACTTTCCCATCACCAGCTCCTCATCTCCTTTGAAGGATTCTTCTTTTGGAATACTTAAAGCGGGTACCTGATCATCCCCGCCCCTAGAAAAGACCGCGTGGGGTTGAGCTTCCTTAGTCAGCGTACGTTGAGCTTGCTGTGCGAGATCGTTAAATAAACTACTTTTTCGCAACGACATCATATGAGACTTATGGCTATTCACATTCGGTGACCTTTTTGCAGCATCTGCTGCACCTTCAACTTCACATCAACCATTCACATGGGATACTGGGGACCCACGAACAGCTCACAATGGCTGTCCGGCAACTCTCAGTGAGCGATTCAAACCCAAGCTTTTGTCACATGTATTGCTAACTTGAAGCTCTCCACAAGATCATGAAGCCTTTCAGACTTCCACCTGCCAGACTATGGCCTTCTAGTCCTCTTCCAAGACGACAATACCTTCCAATTCGATCCTTCACCTCGACCCAGCGAACTCGGGCTTCTCCATCTTCGAAAGAATCCACCGAGACTTCACAAGAGGATTCGATAAGTGAACATGCGTCAGACCCAGCCACTTCCAAGAAATCCGAGTCCTCCTCTGCGTCGTCAAGCTCTACGCAGTCGAAAGCTCCTCTCAGTCCTACTAGCACTCCACCGACGGATTGGGAAGATAACCCAAACTACAACATCGACCGCTTCTCACAACTTCCTCACACAAACTTCGGTGTCAATCAACATATAGCGATCAACGATGAGTTCAAGGAGGCGTTACGGCAGATTTTATGGCAGTTCAGAGCTCCAATCCGGTACGCGTTTGCCTACGGCTCCGGCGTCTTCCCTCAATCGAAAGACGTAGGCGCACCTTCTAGCGCGACCTCGATACATCCAAAACCACCCCCTGCGGTTGTGAAGGCTCAAGGAGGAACGCCGAAGATGATCGATTTCATATTTGGCGTGTCATATACCCAGCACTGGCATTCACTGAATCTACATCAACACCGAGATCATTACTCGGCCCTCGGATCACTCGGTTCAGGTGCTGTATCGGCAGTGCAAGACAAATGGGGAGCTGGTGTATACTTCAATCCGTTCGTGACGGTAAATGGCACTCTCATCAAGTACGGAGTTGTGAACTTGGATACGTTGTGCAATGACTTGTCGGAATGGACAACCCTTTACATAGCCGGACGATTACAAAAGCCAGTCAAGATTCTCCGAGATGATCCACGAGTCCGACTCGCCAACCAAGTCAATCTCATATCCGCTTTACGAACGGCCTTGTTACTCCTTCCTCCCGATTTCACCGAGCACGAATTATACGGCACAATTGCAAGCATTAGCTACATGGGCGATCCCCGAATGTCATTGCCAACAGAAAATAAGTCGAAAGTCGCCAATATTGTAGGCAACAACCTTCCCAATTTCCGCCGACTCTACGCACCCCTCATCGAAAACCTACCTAATGTCAGCTTCAACGACTCAAAATGCTCCAACCCTGATTGGGGAGCCGATCCCTCCGCCAATGTTCGCCTTGCACAAGACATGGACCCGATCAGGCGAGGAAACATGGTGCGACGACTTCCGAAGGCTTTCCGTTCAAAGCTCTACTTCCAATACCAGAAGAAATATCAAATCCCCCAACTCGAATTCAACAAGATGCTTGAAGCATCGAGCGATGAAGACGCGACTAGGATCAATAGGCGAGAGGGAGGAGGTTTCGAGCGACGAATTGCGAACGAGCCACCCGAAGATCTGAGGGCCGAAGTGAGGGGCGTGATCAAGAAGACGATCGGCTGGCCAAGCACAAGTCAAAGCTTGAAAGGACTAGTGACATCTGGAATTGGTCGGTCATGGCGATACATGAGTGAGAAGATGGCGAAGAACCGGGAAGGCAAGCAACAGGCTGCTAAAAAGAAAGAAGGCGAAACCCAAAGGGAGGACAAGGACAGTGAGAAGGAGAAAAGTCTTTAATCACACAATTATGAGAGCGACATGGATGAGGACATGAGTTTCTTTTCTTCTTGTATGTATGTTTTGTACATAGACGGATGAGCCTGGCTCACTTACATGTCTAGCTACGGCTAGACCCAGCGAGTTTCTTTTGTTTGGATGTATGCATGGAATTGCATAGCATGGCGAGTTGGGCTAAGTGGAAGGGAACACCCTCCCCTCTAGTTGTACATCGGAGAGATCTCACATACTGTATCATGTGTGTTCGAGACGAATGAATAAAGTCAGTTTCTATGAGGCCCAGTTTCTTGGTCCTGCATTTCTCAAGGCGATGTTCATGAAGGGAAGAGCGGACCAGCTGCTCTACTGGCTCCAAAACTTTCTGTCCCCTCGTATTTCATGAGTTTTGACGACATGCTTGGCCAAGCCTACATTCCCCCAGGAAATAAATACCCTTTGTGATGTCATCGCACCTAAGTAGGGATGAAATTAAAAACGGGGGATGAGACCATCCAAATTCTAATAAGGGGAGCTTGGCCGCGGCGCAACGAATTCAAACTTGGAAGGCCATTATTTGAACAAGAGAATTTGTCGTTATGACAGAGACCAGCTGTGAAAGAAAGGAGAAGAATAACTGAGTTAGGAGTTCTTTCAATCAACAGCCTCATGTGTCAGGGGCTGGTCAGCCAGTTCTTCGGCCGAGCACATCCGCGTGTCTCCACTTCGTTCCTGCATCTCCAAATCCTGCGATCATTCCACTCTTGTCTCGCGCTTCGCAACGTTATATGATTTGCGCCAAACCCTCTTTACACCATTTAGTCCTCTCCTCCCATGGAAATGGGATGAAGCGATGCACAATTACAGTCACTAGCGAAATCGGCTTCCGCCTCAAACACTTTTGAAATTCGAGGTCAGCGCTTATGACAACACTAGGATGATTCTGGCTATAAGTGAAGAAGCGACCACTCTTCCGGTTGCGGATAATGACTGACTGCTACGTCAACATCGCAAATGCTACAAGCTCGTGAGCCTTACTAATTAAGGTACTCTTCCTTCTATTTAACCTTTCGCTTTTTCTTTTTGGAGGGGTGACAGCTATGATCAATTGAGGGACTAAGTTTTTAAGATTGAAAAGAGGTCAGTCAATCCATTGAAACCTTTTATTCTTGGAGTTTCTCTCTGGGAATATTCTATTTCCGGTCATTCTCAAAACCAGGACCCTTTTTGGCTCCATACCGGGATTCGTTGTTGGCTCCCATCCAGCCTATTAGAAGCCAGCTTGGTTGGTGTGGCTAAAATTAGCCACTGACCCATAATCACCCAGTCCTATTTCGCCATGCCTCCGGCTTCTCGCAATAACTCTTTTCCGAACCTCCTGACTCCAGAACATGATCCGGCGATACACTCTCCCTGGTACCCCGTGTCATTCGGGCAGCTTACAGGGAGAAGACTACGCAAAAGATATATACAATATGACAATTGGTCACACAATCACAAAGGCTCAGTATTCAATTCCCTCTCGCAGGCAACACCACGCTGAACAGTCTTAAAGCTAAAAAATTCATTATCCGATAAGCCATATTTGCAAGTCGAACAAGCTGATGAGGTGTTCGAGTCACTTTGAGCCCAGTCGTAAATGCAGTGAAGGCAAAACGCGTGGCCTGCAATTGTTAGCCGTCTGATTCCCGACAGTGTTGGCCAAATTTTACTGTATGGAGTACGAATTCGAACATTACTAATACCAACTGAGTCATCTAAGCATATGGAACACTCTGTTCCAGAGAGCTCGTATACACTCTGCTCTCCTTTATCGAAGTGGTTGCCTCTTGGGCACCAGTAGCTCCAAGTTGTAAACTTGAGCGGACCCTCGAGTTTGATAACCTGCACGTCTTCTGGGAAGCCACAAGCAGGCATTGGCCGCAGATAACCTTCAAGTGAAATGTTACTACAGTGAATGACATCTCTAACAACTCATCGTACTGGGTATGACATCCTAAATGAGTTTTCGGGGACCTGCGCGATCGGTCCAGAGCCTGTGAGTGACGTACAGGGGCCGGCAAATGACCAGCGTTCACGGCTGAGTCTCCTCGAGATGAGGTTCTCAAACAGTTAAATACACCTTAGTAGTCACCGAGTACCGGTATAAGTGCTGTCTCCTCAAAGCCTTGGATATACTCGATCCTGACCTATCTATAGCAAGTGCTGCGACGTCCGAGTCTAGTTCTAGCGGATCATTCGAGCCGGATCTTTGCCCACGGATCCGTTCATAGAGCCCATGGGAGCGTTTACTTCATCTAGAACTGAAGTGAGGTCGGGCTTATCGCTGTACAGTCGGATCCAAGTAACTCAACCTGATCTATGTCCCAACGCAAGCATATTCTTCCAGCTGGCAATAGATTTATTCCCAGTAGCTCGATAATCAGGTGGAAGCCAAAGAATGTTTTCTCCGTTCCAAACGACCCAATTTTCTTTAACATATAAATGCTCCGTGGGCTTAGATGTCAATTGAAAAGCAGGGTCGTAGAGGCAGCTGAAATGTTGTGCACCGTTATTTGTATTGTGAATATCATAATACACGAAGGATGGCAAAGAGAAATATGATTTGGACATCTTCCTAATGAACCTGGATTTCTTGCGATCATCTGCATCATCCGAGCATGGTGGGTCGTGCGAGCAAGATCTCGCGATCGTAGGGAATCGCACGAGCAAGATCCTGCGATCATATGGGTCGATTAAATGGGTCGCACGAGCAACTGCCCAAAGATCGAAAATGCGGGAGCCACTCATAGGAGATCAGGGGGCCTGGACCAGTCTTTTTTTTCAAGTTTAAAGTGTCTCGAGTAATACATCACTGCGATTCAATGCTAGGTGTACAATATGACGGTCCCAGTCGCATGCGCCCATCGTATGGAGCCACGACATCCACAGCGACTGACCAATCCCGGTCGAGTAAACGTCTTGGGAAAAGACTGCAACTTCAACCTTAAGTCGCTTGCCTCAAGAAGACTCACTCATCAACCCACTTGCAAATTCCCATTCTCAATCATAATACCGAAATTAGATCCTGTATCTACGGTCACCTAGACTCGACACATAATGCCTGCTCTCCAACGAATCATTCCCTCTCGGGGCAAAGAATTCTGGGACGCGCTTGACCCTGATAACATGGAACAAGTTCTAGAAGCCGTCAAAGAAGAGGTAAAACTCTATGTCAGCTCACAATACAGGATCTAATTTCCGCTCAAAATCAGTTCAACAGACCAGAGCCTGCGTACGAGCTTCATTACCTTAATACTATGTCAAGGGGCCTCCCGATTGGAGACAACAAGCCGTGTTACCGCGATTGCTTAATATTCCTCCTCCGCGGTGAATTCATTATCAAAGGACAGGGGCGAGTGATAGAGACTGGTTGCGCGTATCGCGTCAAGGACGAGGCTTGGCTTTGGCTATGCGGGACGACGACCCTAGTTGTTATGGAGGAAGGGGAACTGAGAGGCGAGTGCCTGAGATGCACGCAAGAATCACGGGAACTAATACTGGCCGAGAGGGATGGACCTAGAACGGTGAGGAAGAGAGCTAAGAAATTGTTGGACGAAAAGTTACAGGCACTAGCATCTTGGTCACGGCTTCACCGACCGTGGTAGTGTCAGTTGAGAGGAATGGCAGAGAGCATATGATTGATTGAAAGCGAAGGTATCAGGAGAATCAATCTAGCAGGAGTAAGAGAATCTGACCGATCTGTTAACACGATACGTGTTTTGTATGCCATCTGCCATGATGCAAGTATGATGCTCTGGATCGTGCCCCAGTTACTTGAAACACAGGCCGAGATTTCCTGTACATATTCTTCGTCGAAGTGGTATGCCAACATAGGACCTGAGTATCCAGCTCTTGGAGAGGATTCACGAGGCTCAGTCCGAATAGTAATAGTCGTAGTCGCATTCGTTGATAATGTCCCTACAGCTGGTCGGACCGTCGTCATCCCAGTATCCTGACTCCAGAGAGAACTCCCCTCTTCTGAATATGGAGTCGGCCGCGCGCAGGCGCTGAAAGCGACAGCGTTCTGGCATCACTCTTTCCAAAATCTAGACTCTATCTTCCTCCTTGTTCGCATCCACCACAATCTGAGCTGTCCTGGGAAGAGCCCGGCCCAGGTACTCCAAGATTGGTGTTAACCACGCCGTCCATTCCTCAAAGACGTCCTCCGGTTCCACTCGGGGCCATGCGTACAGAGAAGGAGGCTCGGCTGCTCAGCGATAACCCCTAATATCGAAAGGCTACCGAGAACACCATCCCAAATTGACGGGTCCATGCAGAAATCGGGGCGGTAAGAAACTCCCATAGGTCGTAAGACCAAGATCATCTTCCGCATTTTCTCCCTTGTCTCAGAACTAAATAACCTCACGAGATTCGATTGGCCGTCACCGTGAACATTGACTGTGAAAGTATTCCCTCCGTACAGCACTTCCTTTGCCTCATCGGTAATCTGGCGGCAAACGAGAAGGAGTCCAGGTAAGGCACTTCGATGAGATGAAGAAATTTCAGGACGATATCGCTGGGATATCTGACAATAGTCGTCCAGCCTAGAAGGCTCATATTCGTCCTCTTCGTCACTTATTCTCTCCATCTGTTGACGAGACCCCAACATTCTCCCAGTCATAGTGAGGGCAGTCGTTTTCCTCGAAGCAAAAATTGGCTCCACTTGTGTCGTATCCATCCCAAGCCTTGTTTAAGCGCCAGAGCGGCTCGATCCATCCTTCGGGGCGATTTTGGTGGTACATATCGCCAGAACAAATGAAGCGAAGATTTTCTGGGATGCAGAATCGATAGACCTGCTTGCGAATTTCCAGTGGCATAGCCAGGAAGGCACTGGAGTTTGAGGAGGGAAGAGCAGGCACCATTCGTTGTTCTCACAGTTCGCAATACGCGACGCAGATCTGCGGGGTGAAACCAGGAGGTCTGACACGGGAATCACGTCGTTGCGTATTCATATGTCATAAGGTGTACAGCTATGAGCGAAATCGGTGTCCTGCTCCTTAAACACTTAAGGAATTGCTTAAGCGCACGGACCAGCTAAGGGCGCAGCTTATCGTATCCCTGCATCCATCTGATAAGATTTCTATACCTAAGCTTATATTTAATACATCTACGCACGTACAAAACTCAGAACAAAATTTGATACAAATGGAGTCCCAAGTGCAGCGAATATCGCTATTAACTTGTAATTTTCAATCCTGTTAGATCGAGAACTTAGAAGTCAGTAGTAAAATCCAGTGCGTCACGAATTCTGACACTGGTGATTCGAACGTAGTGCAGGAAAGAATCTTGTACTGCCGACATCCAGTGCTAGCAGTCGAATGAATTGAAGGGCGTATTTGTCGCAAAGGTAGGAGGATTTCTCAACCTATAGATTGTTAGTTTCGAGGTGCTCTTCTTTAGCATCTGCAAGGAACTGGCTAGTATGGTATATATCTCCGACATGGGCTCTTGCGCCTTCGTTGACTTGAACGTGCTGGTATTGATAGCCGATCTAGTGGGCCTGACGGCAATCAACCGCGCGTAGTAACGGCGCTAGGGGTAGGACAACGTACGGACCGGAGCCGCTGTCAACTAAGGAGTGCTTATGAAACAAAGTTATACAGTACTTTGTAGGTAAGAATCCATAGTGCTGATTGTTTTGGTGGGATGAAGCGTCGCTCCTGAACCGTGCACGATTGCTGCGACTAGGCTTCAGCTTGAAGGTTTGCATATTTTCTCCCTCAACCCACAACCTCTACCATCTCTCACATAATCTATTGCTTTGAAAAACAACAGATCCTTTTGGGGTTATTAACGGTGCTACAGTAGGAACCTTGCCCATCTGCCAATGTGGCGACCCTGCCGATAGTCTCTTCACCCTTGGCTCCATCTGAAGAGCAAGTACAACGCCAACTATCCGTCGAGCTATGGAGCAAGCGACGTCCACTAGTCACGGCGGAGTGCCAAATCTTCTCGATAGCAGAGGACTGTGTCTGCTATCCCTCGACGGCGGCGGCGTGCGAGGGCTCTCAACGCTCTACATATTAAAAAGCATCATGGATCAACTGAACTATGAACGAGAAACCGCCAAACTTCCTCCAGTGAAGCCATGCGAAGTGTTTGACCTTATTGGAGGCACTAGTACTGGCGGGTAAGGAGACCTGTTTATAGTGAGCAGAACTAATATACCTGTCGCAACAGACTTATTGCAATCATGCTTGGCCGGCTCGAAATGAACGTGGATGAATGCATTACCGTATACGGCGATCTCGCGGCAGCTGTCTTTGGCGAGAAACGAAGTCGTATTCCATTTAACATAAAGGGCAAAATCAAGTCACGGTTCGACTCGGCCAAACTAGAGAGTGCGATCCGAAAGGCGGTGGCGCGGAGTGGTGTGTCCGAGACAGACTTGCTCAATGACAGGACTGAGCGTGGATGTAGAACGTGAGTGCTCTGCCGATACAAGAAGATAGAGTTCTGATGATATCAGCTTTGTTTGTACTGCGGATCGTGATACGAAGGACATCGTCCGTCTTCGAAGCTACAGCCTACCTGACGAGCCGAATATTCGTGCGACAATATGCCAGGCTGCCCTTGCAACATCTGCTGCTACAACATTCTTTGACCCTGTTAGTATCGGGGATCGCACGTTCGCTGATGGTGGCCTTGGCGCAAATAATCCGGTGGACGAAGTAGAGGGAGAGGCGTCAAATGTCTGGTGCTTGGAAACTGGAGACTTGAAGCCTCTGGTCAAGTGTTTTATATCAATTGGGACAGGGAACCCTGGCAAGAAGGCATTTGAAGACAGCATGATCAAATTCGTCGGTCAGACCGTGGTAGATATCGCGACTGAGACGGAGAATACAGAGAAGAAGTTCATAGCTAGGTGGGCGAAGCATTTCGATAAAAACCGATATTTCCGTTTTAATGTCGATCAAGGGTTGCAGACTATTGGGCTTGACGAGTACAAGAAGAAGGGCGCGATAGAAGCAGCGACGGGAGGGTATCTTACTCACATGGCACAGAAGTTCCGGGTGCGAGACTGTATCCAGAACTTGAGACTCAAGCAGAGTTTGTATATCAAAGACTTCTTATAGATACAATAAACGTCGAGCTGATGCTTGATAGGCAAGGCAGCAACCAATCTCTCATACCTCATTACGGTAAGGATGACATGACTTTAATACAGGAATTACATTAATGTCACGTAGGAATACAACGTGCAGCGTATGGTACAGCTCCACATTAGTATGTCCCCTTCGATTTCTAAACTGCTAAAGCTAAATGCTGTGTAGCATCACGATCAGAAGCACCCTGGATTGTCCCTTTCCAGCGGAACCCGCAGTTTGTAGGCCGGACTTCAGAAGTCGCCCAGGTCGATGCTATGCTTTCTAGCGAAATTCGATGCGAGCGGGTCGCAATTGTTGGCCTGGGAGGCGTTGGCAAGACACAAATCGCACTCGAATTTGTTCATCAATTGCGAGACAGAGCCCCGGACTGCTCGGTATTCTGGATACCAGTAACGAATGTCGAGAGTATGCTAGAAGCGTACCTGGAGATTGGCCAGCAACTGCAGATCCCCAATATAGAGAAGGAACAGGTGGATGTTCAAAAGCTCGTTCAACGTCAGTTGAGCCAAGAAAGCTCTGGCAAATGGCTGTTAGTGTTCGACAACGCCGATGATATAAACATCTGGACAGACAAAGCAAACAACACAACAGGATCAGGCCGTCTAATCAGTTACCTGCCAAAGAGCAAACACGGATCTGTTGTCTTTACCACCCGAAGTCGAGAGACCGCAGTGAAGTTGGCAGGTAAGAATGTGATCTCAATCGGCGAGATGGACGATATTATGGCGAAAGACCTGCTTGAGAAATCCTTAATCGACCGGGACATATTAATGGATAATAAAGCTACTTTGGATTTGCTCCAAAAACTTACTTATCTCCCCCTTGCAATCGTCCAAGCGGTCGCATACATCAATAGGAACCAGATAACCCTATCTCAGTATGCAGCGCTTCTAGACGATACAGAGCAGAACATTATCGATGTCCTTAGCAAAGAGTTTGAGGACGAAGGACGGTATGAGGATAACAAAAATCCGATTGCGACAACTTGGTTCATTTCGTTCGAGCAAATCCGGACTCGCGACCCGTTGGCGGCAGAGTATCTATCATTTATGTCGTGCGTTGATGCGAAAGATATTCCACAGTCGCTCCTCCCGCCGGCGCAGTCAACTGCAATGGCTGTTGAAGCTATCGGAACACTGAGCGCCTACTCATTTATTACTAAACACAAGACAGCTCAACTGTTAGACCTCCACCGGCTTGTGCATCTCGCAACCAGGAACTGGCTACGAACGGAGGGCTCTCTCGGGCAGTGGGCAGCCAAGGCTCTGGAACGACTAGAGGAGGTGTTTCCGGACAGCGACTACACAAATAGGAGCATGTGGAGGATGTATCTACCGCATGCTCGTTACGCTCTGGAGATCCAGTTGAATATAAATGTAACTTTTGATAAGACGGCATTACTCAGGAAATTTGGGGAGTGCACCCGTAGCGACGGAAGATACAAGGAGGCGGAAATGGCCTTCGCGCAGGTGATGCAAACTCAAATGAGGAAGCTGGGCGTAGAGCATCCAGACACGTTGACCAGCATGGCTAACCTGGCGTGGACGTTTTGGAATCAAGGTCGATGGAAGGAGGCTGAAGAGCTGGAAGTACAAGTGATGGAGTCAAGAAAGAGGAAGCTGGGCGCAGAGCATCCAGACACGCTGACCAGCATGGCTAACCTAGCGGCAACGTTTTGGAATCAAGGTCGATGGAAGGAGGCTGAAGAGCTGGAAGTACAAGTGATGGAGAAAAGAAAGAGGAAGCTGGGCGCAGAGCATCTAGACACGCTGACCAGCATGGCTAACCTGGCGGCAACGTACAGGAATCAAGGCCGATGGAAGGAGGCTGAAGAGCTGA